>CAJVPT010000263.1:0-34256 GCA_910592055.1 Acaulospora colombiana
AAGAAAGAAGAACACAATGGAAGGAATACAATAAGGAACAAGCGAACAAATTTGGCAAACTATATAACAAGTTTAGATCTGCATGCACCACTCCAATTAGAAATTAAACAAAAATTCTACAACATTACTAAATCAAGCCTGGATCTTATGCAGCAGCTGCCAAATAAGGTCAACATCAATCAAAAAAACCCCAAGAGAACAACTCAATACTTGCCGATATTATGACTATTCTCAAAGAAATCAAGAATGAGATTGAAGAGATAAAAGAAAATATCATCAATCTGGATGAAAGGGTATACAATTTAGAAGTTCCAGAAGACAACTTTCCAGATGCCATGGAAACAGAAAATGGAGAAGAAGAGTCATCAAACCACAACGGGACCTCCACTCCTCAATCAAGCACAATTGAACATCACAATATTCGAACACAACAATAACAAATTCATGAATCCATAAGCAGGATGGATCAAAACATGCATAAGGCAATCAATGCAATTTCAGAACTGATTCCTAGTGCAACCTCCCTCTCCTAAAAAACAATCAATGAGCAATACACCAGAATTACCTATACTGGAAAACACAGAATACAATCATGACAACACACAATATAGAAAGATACCCAAGGATATGCAGAAACAAAATTCATCAAACTCCACATCTTATCCAAATAACTATACAATAGAAGACAATATCAACAATAATAACACAACTATACACATTGAAAAAGACACTCAACACCCGATATGGCAAACCACAACTGTTAACATTTAAGGTCTAACAAACAAATACAAAAGAGAAACCTGGTTCAACTGGTGCACAACAAAGAACTGAGACATTATTGTAACAACTGAGACCAATGGTAACCACCAACAATCAAAATACTGGAAACATCCATTCTACCATATAATCAGGTCACACAATGATGAACAAATGATCAGACAAGGCCTAAATTTAATGATCAAAAAAGACATAGCAGACCGCATTTATAAACACAATACCTGGAAGGGAAGGCTAATATAGGCAGATCTTGTATTCCCAAAAAAACAGAAACTGAAAATCATAGGCATATACTTCCATGCAGATAAAAGAGACCAGGGATGGCAAGACACTCTCAATAAACTAAAGCAATGGATGTGAGAAGCACTTCAAAAAAACTGGCACCTTCTGGTGTTAGGAGATCTAAATGGAGTTCCCAACCCAGCTTTGTACAAAAACAACGGTCACAAACAAAGTATATCCAATAAATCAATAGGCCCGCAAGTAGAAATACTAATAGATCACAGTCTAGAGGACACATATAGGCTCCACAACCCAAGCAAAAGAGAATATACCTGGAGTCAGAACAATAGCAGCAGCAGGATTGACCAGATCTGAATGAACATACTTCCATCATGGCAAAGCAGGAGAGCCTACATTGGAGAAGATTTAGCCCATTGATTTCTAGTGATTACAAACATACCATCACTGAAATAGAGACATGGAAACTAAATTCATACAAGGAGACTCAACATCATCAGCCAAATCACAGATACAATTGACAACTAGCAAACAATGAACAATGAAAAAAATTCTCACTGGAAGAGAATAAAGCTCTAAGCAGCCAAAGCACAAAATCTAGATCAATAAATAAACAATGGAACATTATATGCAATCATATCTTCAAAGTAGCCAAACTTCATATTCCAAAAAGGAAATAACATAAGAGGAAAAGAATATTAAGTGAAGAAAACACAACCAAAGACCCGCTACTACAGATACAGCTCTTCAACAACAGATTGAAAGCCGCTCATAAAGCAAATAAGCCTCTCTACACACTATTCAAATATCTCCAGGAAAAGTTTCCAGATGTGCAACAATATCTAACCAAACTGAAGACGGAGTATCCACTCAATTTCGTACAATACTGGCTTGACTACATCCAAAAAATCATCTGAGAACACAAAGTATTGCCCAAGCAATCACACATAGAAAGCAAGCTCTCACGATCAAACAAAGAATCCTGAATAGATAAACATACTTAGCAACAAATAAAAAAGCAATGATTAATAGCATCATGGAAAAGCCCAGGAGAACTATTGTCCTAGACAAGATCATCATAGAAGAAAAGGAAGTGTCAATCATAACTAATTCCACAGAAATCAAAAATAGGGTTAGACAACACTTCAAGGACTGGACCCCAGCCAGGAACATCAAACCCATCTCCAACCTTCCCTCCTGGGCTGCAGAATATGAACCAAAAAAGAATATCAATCCCAAGTGGTACAACTCAGTCCTTGCTGAAATATCTATGGAGGAAATAAAAAAGGCAATCCAAAGTAGAAGCGCAAAATCAGCCCCTGGAAGAAATCAGATTCCATACATGGCCTACAAAAAACTAGGGGCAAAGACAATAGAAGAAATCTGGCTACTCTTTAACAAGATTATTAAAGAAGGAGACACGCCAAAAAAATGGAGTAAAGGAGCTATTTATCCAATACTGAAACTATAAGACTGGCAAAACAATTTTAATATCACAAGACCAATTACCCTCTTAGATGCAGGAAGAAAGATTTTCACAAAAATCATTACAGACAGACTAGCATACTGCATAGGTGACCACAAAATACTATCAGAATTAAACTGGGCAGCACTTCCTGGTTACAACACACAGGAACCAATCCATATTATAAACAATATCATCAAACATGCAAAAGATACAAACAAACAAGCATAGATTCTAAGCCAAGACATATCTAAAGCATATGACTCAGTCAACCTTGAAATGCTAATTATAGCACTCAAACGCATTAGGGTTCCTTCCCAAATTATTGACATTTTCTGTAATATATTTAACCAATGACAAAACATCATCTTGACATGCCATGGACCCACAGCAGAATATGGAGTTGAGGATGGTATTGATCAAGGGAACACAATATCCCCCCTCCTTTGGTGTATTTTCTATGATCCCCTAATAACCAAAAAAGACAAAGACTTTACAGGCTACACAATCTCGACAAAAATATACAAAAATTTTCAAAAAGGCTGGTCAACAAAAAAGGTCAACATTGCAGTCAGTGTATACATAGATGATACCACTTGGATCACAGACAACATGGATGACATGAGAGAAATTATTAAAGTAGCAGAGAAATTTTACCACATCAATGACATCAAAATCAATCCACAGAAATTGCAACTAATCATTATCAATGGCAAAGAAGATGACTTCAAGCAAGGAATAGTAATAGACAATCAAACTATTCAAGGCTGCTCTAAAGAAACCCCAGTCAGAATCCTAGGAGTGTGGCATGATAGCTCAGGAAAGAAAGACTACAAAAGAACACTGATATAACAAAAATTCAGGAAGACCAAAACACTAATAGGAATGAAAAATCTCACAGACAAGCAAATACAATACATTATAAACCATGTCCTAATCCCTAGTACTGAATACCTATGCAACTACATGATGCTATCTGAAAAATCATGTAACCTCCTCATGAGCAACATCACATCAACTTTTAAACATAAACTAGGCTTAGCCAGAACAACCTCAACAACATTTTTTATAATAAACATGAATATAACATAATACACCTATGAAATAGACAACTGCTGCTTCACACTACAAACTGGACCAACAGAATCAATAGAGCCAACAGAGCAAAAGAAATAGCAAGAATAAGGCTACAGACACTGCAAAATGAATTTTGATCAACCCAACCCATCTTTAACAAGATGGAGGGCCCTCTAAAAAAGTTAGGCAACAATCTTACGCATGACATCATATGGCTATTGAGAAGACATGGTTTTACAATACATCTTCCACAAGAAATCAACAGCCTAATCCTTATAAAAGAAATAGACACCTGAATAGAAGACATAATGAGCAAAGCTTTCTTTATTAAACATTGGAAGAATCTAAAAAAGCATAACCTCTTATTTACAGGGCAACTCCTAAATACAGATAAATCTAAAGTACTAGATTGGTGTCAAATTATTTGAATCACTAAAAAATCAGTACCTGGTCCAACTCCAAGGGGGTTCACTACTATACAGAACAAACTTAAAACAATACTGAAAACTAAAGACCAAGCAAATATCGACACAACCAAAAACATCTTTACACAAGGCACACCCTCCACCAACCTTCCCTCCTCCAGACCTCATTAGATATTCACAAGAAGGTAACCCAACTATTGAAAAAAGACAACAAAAAATAGATTAAAACACTACCAAATATAGACACTACACACAGAATCCAGAAAGCTCATCACTAGAGGCTTGTGAAGGATGTACAATAAACAGCACAAAAAATCAAACTGGAGAATACAGTTTCACAGCCACTAAACAACAATATATCATAATACCAGTTAACAAAAGCAAGTCTTCAACAAGGCAAAGTAGTCATATAGAAAGAGAAATAATCTGGCAAAACAGAGTCTCCCCCAACTCCCTCTCTATCACACTCTCAGAACACACACAAGCTCCATCAGCTCAACAAGAAGCAACTATTGAAATTCAACCACCAAATAGTGCACAACTATACCTCAAACATTTAGGAAAATTGCTGAAAGGTCACACTGAAAGCCTGGCATTATTAGCTTCAATTAGAGGAAAATTAAGAAACCATGCCATTTTTGAAATTTTTACAGATGGTTCGATAAATAATTTTGATGGAAAATATTACATGGGACTGGGCTGGATTATCATTACCCCAAACCAAGAGGAACACACTTTTCAAGGACAAATAACGACGCACCTATCATCCACCAGGGCAGAAATTGCAGCAATATTCACAGCACTAAGTGTTCTACCTGAACACTCTTCAACAGCTCTATATACTGATAGCCAAGTAGCAATTAATGGTATTCTCAAAACTCAAAAAGAAAAGCCAGAACAAAATCATCAAAATACAGAAAAATTCAAACCTTCTCCTCCAAATAGTGGGCTGGTGTAAACAAAATCAGATAAAATTATCTTTACTCAAGATAAAAGGCCACTCAGGAATTGAATGAAATGAACAAGCAGATTGCCTGGCACAGATTGATAGATGGAAAGGAATGAAACCTGGAGAGAAAGTGATTGAGGTACTGAGATCACAACATAGCTCCCAAGAGATAACAATACAATGGAACAATGTCTCCACAGAAATTCCTATAAAACTAATTATAAAAAAGCTCACCCAGACAATCCACTTGGCAAAATGGAGACTTCTCAATCAAACAAGATGCAACTACAGTGACAGAATAGCAAAGGAAATAAATTGGCAAATAACTATTACACTATTACAACTGACTAAAATCAGCGATCACCACACCAATTGGGAAGACCAAAAGCTTCAAAGATTTTGTCTCAGTATATAAAATGATGAATTGTCAACCAAAAGCAAACTTCACACCAGAACCCCATCTATTTTCAAGGACAACAAATGTCTAAAATGCAATGAACCAGAAACCAGCACACACCCTTTTATCTGTAGTCAACTTAGATCCACCACAGAAGATTTTCTAGTCAACACCATAATCACTTGTGTCAAAAGTCACACAACACAAGAAAAGGGAAGAAAATTTGAAAGCATATTTACAAGCAAACCAAATCTAAAATATAAAGAATATCTAATAGCAAGCATCAGAGAAGCCTTTTTCAGAGAACCAATCTATAACATCCAAAATGTTATTCCAAATCAACTGGATAGGAAAACCTGTCTAGGAAAAATACATTTCAGTATAACAAACTTCCTATACAAAATCTGGATAGAGAGATGCGAAGTATTTCAAAGATGAAAAATCACGATGGGCATTACAAAGAAAAAAGAGAAACAAGCAAAATATGAAACCAGAAAGAAAGACCCGACCTTTACCGAAAGAGAAAGATTCATAAAAGAACAATACACAAACCTGGTCAATGATTTTATGAATCAATGGCTCACAAACATTATAGACAGCTTCTTTATTTTTGAAATTTATTTTAGCACTAGTCCAGTCTTGACAGGTTAGCCCCCACACAAGGGGTGGCAACAAGTCACAAGGTAAGTACCCTGGGAAAGGGAAATCTCTATTGAGTTTTGTTTGATAGAAAACAGGTAGTATATTCTAGGGTAGTTTCTCTATATAATATCACTGCATATATACAAATAAAACAAGGCTGAGCCAGCATTTAAAAAAAAAAAAAATAGTAAAAAGTGATTATTTTATCTGACTTCAAATCCATTAGATGCTTGTGTTATAATAATGTCATCTCTCTTATTATTTAATGATAGTGTTGGTCTTAATGGTAAAACAATAATAGGATCTATATTTGGTCTTTGTGATAATAATACTTTTTTCTCTTTAGGATTATTGAGGAAATAATATGAATTTAGTATCTTTTTATGTCATATAGAGTTAACTTCCTCTACTGGTTTTGTGATTATATATGGTTGGTTATGATAGGAGCACTTTGATAATGCCTTGGTTCCATACTCTAATTTGTAATAAGAACCTTTGATTATCAAGCAATTTGAGTAATTTTTTCTAGTTTTTATAAAGTCCAGATTCTGAGTTGTGGAATACTCAAAAGAGAGGTTTCAAGTTGGATAAGGTAGTTTATTGCCTATTTTTGTTATTTTATATTCAATTTGCAAGGAGAAATACCACTTTGGAATATACCCAGGATTAATATGACCTATTTTAGTATGGACTTTATCTTATGTATTTAGTTCTGTTTTTCCAAATCTCGTTATATCTCTTATTGTCTTTATGTTATACCTGGATAGGTACAAGGCTTCTTTTTTTTTTAGTTCAATAATTTGCCCTATTAAGAGATGGTCATTCATGAATGTGAATAGGCATGGCTGAGGACATATGTTAATGTGATATTTTTTGGTCAATTTGGTCAATTTAATAGCTTCTATTATCCAATTGTTTTTAAAATATTGTGATTGGCAAATAGAACATGTCCAGATAGCTGTAGTAAATTGAAGGGATTCAATTTCTTGTTTAAAATATATCGAAGTTTTTTTATTTACTAGTCCTGTTATCAAAAGTTTTATCAGAATCAAATATTTTCGATCTTGTAGTGGGGTAGAGTTTAGACCAATTTGTGAAAAATATATCTTATTAGAAATTGTGTGTTTCACTCCCAGTTTTGCCTTTATATTTTTATTAAGTGCAGACTATAGTAAACTAGATTATGTCTTATCATTGGTGTAATCTCTAATGCATAATCAAGTTGTACTGGGACAATCCAATTGGAGACTTGTTTTGTGATTGCACCATTCTATGCTTTTTGATTGGAAATTGCAATGATAAAGTCTTTCATTCTTATCATTAATTTATATTATGTGACTCTATCTGAGAATCTACCTGAGAGATAAATTTCAAGATATTTTATAGGTTCATTAATCAAGTTGAGGGATATAACTATATCTTCTATCCATAAAGTGTGTTTCCTCTCGTCACTTTTGTGTAAATAGTTGGTAATCAGTTCAGTTTTTGATTTATTACATGTTATATGATTCATATATAGAAAAGATGTGTAAATATCAGTTGCTTTCTGTAGGTTAGATATACTATCAGTTAAAATTGCAACATCATCAATGTATACAAAGACATTATTGTTTTGTGATAAATTATGTTGTATGTGTGAGATAACTAGATCATAAAAGATAACCCACAATAGAGAAGTGATAGTCTCTCCTTGATCTATATCTTGTGACACTTTTATTGTTGAAGTAAGTTGGTAATAAGTGATAAATTGAAGAGATTGGTTTTGTAGTAAGTTGAGAATAATGTTGATAAATTTCGTTAGTATTTTTATTCTTTGTATTGCTACTTTTAAACTATCCAGGTTAACAGAATCACATGTTTTGGATATATCAAAGAATGTCAGCCAGTATTTTTTGTTCAGATTGGAGTAGGTATCAATAAGTGATCTTATTATAGCAATAGGTTTCATTGTACTTTGGTTTCTTGTACCTGTATAATTGGAAGGAGACAGAATGTTATTCTCTGTTAGTATCGATAATAGTCTGTTATTGAGGATTTTTGTGAATATTTTATGTCCAGTTTCAATTAGAGCAATAGGCCTAGTATTATTCGAGTTGTAGGATCAAATTAGTTTTTTCAGAAGCAATATAATAATGGATTGTTTCCATTGTTTTGAAGGATTTTCAGTCATTTGTATTTCATTATAAATGTCTTTTAATGTCTCTGTTGCTATAAATTCTATGTGTTGCCATACTTCATAAGGAATTTTACTCAAACCAAGTGCCTTGTTAGGCAAAAATAATGCTATGGATTCCTTTAGTTTATCTGTACTAATACTTTGTGAGATATATTGATATATATTATTATCTATCTATTGGATTGATTGATATTCTGTTGTCTACCTATCCTGATGATGACTGATTTGGATGTCAATATTTTTCTGTAATAGTTTGTGATAATGTCTACCAAGGTATCGGGATTATCATGATGCATTGTTCCATTATGTAATATTGATAGGTCTAGTAAGGGTTTGTATTGTATATATAATTTATGATAATAATAAATCAAAATTATTTTAAAATAAGAATTCAATAGAAAACAAAATTTTTAACAATTATAAAACTTTAAAAAATTATGTATATTTAAATTTTTTAAAAAATACAAAAAATAAAACTAACATTAAGATATATAATAAAAATATATAATATAATATATAAATTTTATAATTTTTAATTGTATAATTAAGAATTTAAAAATTAATAAAATTAAAATTTATAACAAAAATTTAATAAGTAGGCTGAAACTTTTAAAAATAATCATGTATAAATTATTGATATTGTATTATATTTATAAATTAATTTATTAATAAAATTCATATTTCATTCATAATTGTAATAAAACAATTTACAATTTTTTAAATAAATTTAAAATAAAAGTTTTCAATTAAAAATAATAAACTAATTATTTAAATTATAAGTTTATAATTTTTTAAATTATATTAAATTATATTTAATTTTATTGTTATAAATAGTAAAATTTTATTTATTAGAATATAATTTAAGAATTTATTAAAACTAGTAGTATTTTAATAATATTTTTATTATTTCATATTTTTAAATATAATATAATCAATTATAAATAAAATTTTTTGATTTTATAATTTTTATTAATCTTTTGATTTTATATTTGCAATAAATTTTTTGATAAACTTATTTAATTAATTTAAAATTTTTATATATTATAATAATATTTCAACTTAATTTTTAAGTATAAATTAAATAGATTAGAAATAAATGGAATAAATAAATATATTATATATTGTATATAATTTATATATTTAAATATATATAAAAAACTCTTTTCACTAATTCTCTGACCATACATAAAAAAGATGTTCGCAAGAAGTTTTATACTTCTGTGTTAATAAAGTCTTTATATTTTCACTAAAACAACTTGAAACTTGTTTTCATGTATCTCTCCTATACTCCTCTACTTGTTTATAAACTCCTTTGAATACAAACTTGAGCCTCTAGTGACTTGAAAGACTCAAGTATACACTTCTTCTACTAAGGGCAAGAAGATTCTAGAAAGTAAAAGGACTGACAAGTGAAGTGTTACCTTATAGAGCTAGAAGCAACAAGAAATAGAGGTTTTGTTGACAAGGAAAGGCTTATTATTCACCTTCTCACATACTGTCTTCTACTTTTTTAGAGTGTCTACTGTTTTTCATAGTTTTCTTGAGGGATTTTGCCTATCTCAGTTTGACCCAGAATTTCTGGTAGCACAATATCATTTGGCTTCTGATTGATTGACATGAAATATATCAATAACAGAATGTAAACAAGCTCCTATCGATCACCTCATGTCTTCCAATGACGTCATTGGTGATAGAAAAAGTTGATTAATATCCCATATCCACTCTACTTCTTTAATTGGGTTAACCTACAGATCAAGTTCCATAAGGTCAATAAAATATGAGCAACAAGTCCCAGGTGATGAAAAAGTTGCTATTCATTTAAGCTGAAGTCTTTCTCTCCTATTATCCTGGTTAGACAAAGTTTAAGACCAAGGTCTCCTTTTTATCTCAGTTAGGCAATAAGATCAAATGGTCTCTAGTTCATGCTAAGCTCCACCTTTGGTTATAGTTGAGAATGCATTTTTTCAAAAGTTGTTAAAGGATGGCACAATTGACAAGGATCCCTACTGTTTTCTAATACCCTCCCACCATTGTGAAGCAAAAAGATCTTCAGGGAAAGACTATTTTGGGCAATTGAAGATATATATCAGTAAAATTCCTTTAACTAGATGTGGCTGCTGAAAGGTATCACACTGAAACAACACAACCCAGTTCTTACTGGATCACATAAGAACCTGGAATCCATTATAAGTTACCCTCTTATCACAGATAAATAAAAAATTATTGCCCAAAAAAAGTTGGGACTAAGTGTGTCCTGAAAGTAAAGATTTCCACTAGGTAATTAGTCTCCTCAGACAGTACATGAGAATAAAATCAAGATCAAGAATGGATAAGTTCTTCAGATGGTCAGGAAAAGAAAGAATATTACAATTGTGCATTTCTTATTGAAAAGAGATCTTGAGAAACAGGTCTTTGGAGGAAGCTAGAAATTTTTTATTCTTTATTTTTTTTTTATCTACTTAGACATTTTTAGATATCTCTCTTCCCTTTTTTTCAACCCATCTTTTTGTAGTTTCCTGTAATTCAGCAACTTGGACAGATATACGGCAGTAACAACCTGCTGGCTATAATGCAGTGAACTAGGAGGATCTTTATTGTAGAGCAAAAAATTGTCCCCAAGGCTGAACTTAGAGGCTTTTATGCTTACGACAAGTTAGTTAGATTATGATAGAAAGTTTGCTATAGTATGTATCATGCTACTCGAATAAAAATGTACTTATGTTTTCAATTGGTTAATAAATCACAAATCTAGCCTGGTTATGGGTATACAAAAAAATATATATATATATATATATATTTAAATATATATATTAAATATTTTAGTTAATTCTGTCCGCTGTATCTTCCCTCTTAAAGTCGCCAAAAAATTTTGGTTTTCTGGGAAATTTTGCCTACCTCAGTTTGACCCTGAATTTTAGATGACACAACCTATTGCAAAATATGATTGGTGGACATGAAACACATTAGTAGTTGAATGTAAACAAGCTCCTACTGGTCACCTCACATGTTCTGATAACGTCATTGGTGAAAGAAAGAAAATCTATTGGTGCGCATTCTCCACTTCTCCAAATGAAGTGTAACCGAAGCAAAGAAATCATGAGGCCATTATGATGGGCACTAAATTCCCTAGGTGGTGAAAAGGTGGTTATTTGTTCAAACCGAGACCTTCTATTTCTTATCATCCCGGTCAGGCAAAGTACGCGAAGGAGGTTATTTCCTTATCCCGGTCAGGCTGTAAGACTGAAAAGTAGAGGAATTTAAAACACTACCCTTCTCTAGGATTGAGAATGCATTTCCCCAGATGTTGTGTAATGATATCGCAATCAATATGAACACCAATAAAATTCCTTTAACTAGGCGTGGCTACTGTAAGATATCGGGAGTTACCCAACAAGACTGAAAAGCTACATAAGAACCTGGGGTTTACTGTTATCTGTCTTCTTCTGCATGGATGGATACAAAAGCAAGACCGAAAGAAATGAAGCATTGAGCAAGACACTAGATCCGAGTAGACGATAAGTACCTCAGATGGTTGCAAGAAAATAATCAAGAGCACGGATGGATAAGTTCCTCAGATGGTCAAGAAGAAGAAGGATATCCTAGAAGGATTGACTCCTAATGAGAAGAGGTTTTTAGCAGAGGTTCTTTGGAGGACATGAAACACTTTTATTTTTTTCTTTTCCTTTCATTTTCATGTAGCACAGTTGTGCATTTCTAGATATCCCTTTTCTTTTATTTTTCCTTTCCCCTTTTTGTAGTTTCTTGAATTCAGTTCCTTGGAGAATAATAAGCAGTAATAACCTGCTAGCAATGATGGGTAAGTTAGGAGGGTCTTTACCCAAAACTTAGTTCAGAGCGAAATATTGTTCCCGAGGTTGCACTTAAAGGCCAAAACTCTTTTGAGAATTGATGGCTGTTGACGAGTATGTTAGTACAAGCTTTTAGTTTAGCCATGATGCAATTGCCCTATGTATCTCAATCAATTTTTGTATGATTAATAAACACACAGTACTGGCCTAGCCAAGGGTTTAAAAAAAAAAATTAAATTAAATATTTTAGTTAATTTTTTAAAAAAAAGAATTTACAACCATACCTTATAGTTTAGTTTATTGAGATTATTAAAAAATGTTTCTAAAATTATAAAGATTTTAATATAATAGCTAGTTATTGTATATTATTAGTTAAAGAATTAAAGAATTACATTGCTTAAAAAATATGAAAAGTTTATTAAGCTATTATAGATCAAACAAGATAAAGTCTAAGCTAGATATTTTAAGTAAATTTAGAAAACAATATTTGCTTCTTTAGTAGATTGATACTGGTTCTTCTATTTATCAAGATTATTACTAATAAAAAATCTTAGAGAATTAATATAATATAAAAAAAATAATCAAATTAAGATCAAATGCTACTTTTTTAATTATTAAATCATACACAAATTTATATTTTCACAAATTAAAAAAAAAAAAGATTGATAGTTTTAAGATCCATTAAAAAATAAATTTTAATACTAATTAAATATGCTCATTAAAAATATTTATAACTACTTATATTCTATTATATATACAGTTTATATGCATTTTAATATACTGTATTGTACTTACTATATACTGTGTATGTAGCTATGCTCTTAGTAAACAAACAAACCATTAAATAAAACAGTAAGGTTTAGTGTGTACACACATCAGTAAGCTTTCAATGCAAAATTTTAAATTAACGATTAATAAAAATAAAATATAAATAAATTCAATTATATTACAATTTCCGTGATAACTGTAATCCATGAGATATCTAAAACCATGTGCGATATCAATCAATGGGAATTACATTATAAGTTCTTATATTTATTTATCGAAATAAGTAAGTTTTTACCTTATAATAAAGCATCAAAAAATGCACTGAAAAATTAAGATCAATTAAGAAAGATCAAATAATAGATATGCCTGTAAATTGTATAAGAAAATCGAAAATACAGTACAAGTGATGCATACATTCCTTACGAATGCTACTGTAAGTAATGTTGAAGACGTGTATAATTACACATCCAAGATCAATTTATATAAAGTCACTTAATATTCGCGGAATATAGATATGTCAAGTCTACGAAAATGATGACGAAAAATAGAATTAAATATAAATTTTGTTCCATTTTTCGGAAGTTGTTATTTAATGCTTATTTATTTTTTTTGCTTAAATATACAGGGCACGTGATATCTTACTAAGGCGAACATAGTGCATATAAGTTTGCTGCAATAACGCGTCAAGATCGATACTTTAAGTTGTACGTAATTATTGCCTGTTATAATAAGCGCACGTTTACGCTTATGTATCATGCAATTTTAAACATCTTTTTTTTTAAAAAAAAAAAAAAAGAATAAGAAGAAATTGACTAACGTTTTGTCATTCTTTAAAAAGCTAAATTAAGAATATTGATGGAAGCACGCATAATTACTTGGTGCAGCCTTAGAAATATAGGCCAGCCAAGCTAGTTTTAGATCGATATCTTCGCATATAATTTTTGCCACCTCTTCGAGCTCCTTAATGGTATCATCTACCTTCTCTGATTCATCCACATTACGGGTGTATCCGTGGATAGGTATCATATGGACGAAAGAAATTCCACCATTGTATTCATCTATTAACTCCGTGACGTTTTTTGAATTTTCTTCTCCGATATCATTTATTGGAATATTCCTTTCCAGTTTTCTCCTCATATAGCAACCATCTCGATGTCTTTTCTCGTTGTTATCCATAGTATTCCACGACTTTGATGCTTCTATGGATACCCAGGCCATGGGTTGGCCTGGATGGTTCGATTGGACTTCCTTACGATGGCGAATAAACGAATTTTCGGAATGTCTAGACTTATTCGGTTTAAGAGTAAGTTGTGGATTCTCGTAAACAATCTTAATTTTGGATTCCATATTGCGACGTGGAATGAGTTGAATGGTAAAGACTTGGTGCTTTTATATATTCCTTGATGTCGTTCTGAATAAATCATTTCCATTTGTAAATGAATGTTTGTGTTACACAAAAACATTTACATAAAAAACAATAATTATCAAACCTTATCTAAAAAAAAATCCGCAAAACAAGTTACAATTAAGTCGTGCGTACTTGAAAATTGATCGACAAGGTTACACGAACTCGGGACAACTGTTGTCACATAGCTCTTCAAGAATTCATAGTATGTTAGTTGAGGCCAATTTATCTCTAGTTCAATTAAGCTATGCTGTTCAGTTAAAATCGAATAATAAAACACAGAACTCTCGTTATTTAACTAGATTTCTTCTTTTTTTTTCACACTAACCTTGTAACGTACGGGAACCGAGAATACAATTTCGCGCACTCTTCTATTACCGAAATCAATTTTAACATCTAAAAAAAGTTCGCGCGAATATTCATTGTCGAATTTCGCTATGCTGTCGTTAACATTCTGAGATCGATTTTGATAATCAATATCTAACAAACATCGCCGTCATTGTTATCACGACCTTTCGTCAAAGTTATTCATCATCATGTTAGCACTGGTAGCCTATAGTTCAGTCCTGATCCAATATTGGCAAGAATACCTTTCGTAGCCGGCGAAAAAATCATTGATTAATATATAAACACTTTGGTCGTAAGGTCAACTTGTGACTAGTTTTGGGGGTATATGGTAATTCAAAAATCGCGTAAGCAAACAGAGCTATATGCTTATAACTCACCGAACCGCTCCACCGGATCACTTCAGTAAGAAATAAAAGATTGATTAGAACCGATAAATAAATAAATAAATAAATAATAATAATTTGCACAGAGTGAATCGAACTCACTCAAAAGCAACATTTCACTTTTTTTATCCTCGATAAATGAAGGTGTTATTCGACGAGCCATGGTCTTAATAGGCGGTTCAATTCCTTTTCTGATACAGTGATTTCAAAGAGAGTAAAACAATTCAATTTGTTTTAAACTCTATGTGATCGCGTCCGATAATATAACAATAAATAAAAAAACCCCCATACCAAATAACAGTATGCCCAAGACCTCGACTTCAGATACAACTTCTTAACGTCTGCTCATTCGCGGTCGTTGCTATCGATATCGTTCTTCATTGTGCATAATGTAAATCACGTGAATTAAACGACCGCATCTTTAAAACATAATGACTTGAACCTCAAACTTTGAGCTTTCACTATTGTGATTGTTTTTTGATGCGATTACGCCTAGTATGATTGATTAAAGAAAACAAAGTTTACCTTTTTTCTCATCCTCACATGAAATAATCTGCATGTGGTCATGCCCCGTACCGAAGGAGCAATCGTTTCCCAATAAATGCAAAAATGAATCCGCAAAAAATAATTGTCTTCTATGCAGGCGGAAAACTACGTATCTGCCTTATCGATTCGATGAAGAAATGTATACATGAAACAATTTAGTTTGTCCAATAAACATGCTGTGTCTCAACTCCGAACCAGTCAAGCATCTGCTCCTACGGCAAAACCACTGCATTTATTAAAAATGAAAAAAAAAAAAAGTTAAAAAACCTGTCTTTCCGAGAATAAGAGTATTATTATGTGATGAATGACAAGCGACATATCATCTCCGTGCCTATTTCCATTTATCATATATGCCAAAAATGAACGAGGTAAAAAAGAAAAGAAAAAAAAAGTACCGTTTTTGTATTTTCTGAAAACATGATGCTGGAGGTAAAGTTCCGTACGTCGTGTGTGAATGCATGTAAAGGTAAATTGGGTATCTTCGAATCACAAAGAAAAAATCAATGTTTTTATTAATTCAAAGAAATAACAGCAAACTAAAATAAACTTATGCAAATTTTTTGCCCCCTCTCTCCTTTCTTTAAAAAAATTGGTCTCTTGGCAGAACAGATAAACTCTTTAGACGGAACGCGCAGTACGTGCATCCCTGTATATTAAAAGATCTGATCGGCGTAAATATATTTGGAATCACTTAAAACTGAACACTGATTTCACCAATTATACATGCACACGTGACTTTTATGAAATAATATCAAGAACATTACTGAAGCTTTTTCTCCTGAAAAAATCTATTTATTTCATATTTGTATGTTGATAATGTAATCCAAACAAAAATTTATAGAAGTATTTGAGTTGAATTCACGAAACAATCAGGAACATTATCCATATATATCACGTGAAAATACGCTCTTGAGAGAGGACCCGAGCATGATGGTGATATCATACATTGCCACAGTTGGAGCGACTTTAGAAACAAAATAAAAACAGAATGATATATTGTTCTCCAACATCATATGGAGTTCTCTTTATAATAATCTTGTGATTTGTATTGTTTGGGGACGAACTTTTTGAAAACTACGCATCACATTTGTATTATCTAAATTTGGTTCACAGTGTTTCTTGAACATATTAAACCGGAATATTACGTAATGACCGTCACGTCTGATTCTTCGAAGGCGTAAATGGGCTTGTATACAGTATTTGGCTTTATGGAGTTTCACAAGATATTCGTAGAGTCTTCCATCCAAATCAGGCTCGTGTAACCAAAAAAAAACAAAAGAAATAACACGTAGACCGGAAGGATTGGGGTGTAGGTCTATTATATGGGTCTATTTTTAGTTGGAATCAGTATACATTTCTGCTCTTGATTTTCTTCTCCGTCCTAAAACCTCCAACGAACACGACTTATGTCATTCTCCCTATTTCATGGCTCTTCATTGGCGGCGCCGAACGTCACATGATGTTCCTTATATAAGTAACAATGTACAGTATATGTAAATGAAAAAAATAAATAGATTTCGAATAAAAAAAAAATTTTTTTTTATTAAGTTAATGGGTCATATATTAATAATAAAGAAGTTATCTTTTAGATACAATATAATTCGCAATTTTAAAATAGCCTTAATATTATAGTAAATATACTGTAACTAAATAATAATATAAAACTTAATTTATTGTATATACAGTATTTTAAAGATTGCTATAATTATCCAAACATTCATCAATATCTTGTTTCAATAGTCTCCGAAATCAAAAACACTTGAATAGAAGAATAGCTCATGATAATTATTTTGAAAATTGCAAATAATAATAAAAATTAATACTTATTTAAAGTTTTATGTAAAATATCTAGTGATTCTAATAATATTTGTAAATATATATTCATTTTATAACAATAAAAACTAGATTAGAATTTTTTTTCTATAGTTTTTTTTTCGATATATTTATTTTATCAAAATTAAAAAATATATAATTAAGTTAAATAAATAATAAAAATAACTAATCTAGATATAATAAAATATATTTATAGTAATAACCTATAAATATTGGACTTCATATTTAAAGAATAATTCAAATTATGAAAAGAGCAAAATAAATTATATCTAAAAAAAAATTTTCAATAATGAATGAACTAATATGTAAAAATCATTTAATTTAGAATTATTTTCATTAATTCACAATATGTTAGTTTAATAATAATTGAATAAATAATATATATATATAATAAAATATATTAATAAGAAATTGTAATTAAAAATAAATAAAATTAATTATAAATTCAAAAGAATTATTATTATAATATTTTTTATTGATTGTATTATAATTATATTAATTAAATCAAAATATTCAAAATTTTTATTAATATATAAATTAAATAAATAATGTAAAAAAATTAATATGATAATTTTTAATAGTATAATAAATGTCTTTAATATTATTAAATAATTATTTTTAATTATAATTTTATTTTATTTATGACTAATTATTTGTTTATAAACATTTCTTTAATATATATATTTTTTTTAACGCTGGCCCAGCCTTGCTTTATTTGTATTTATGTAGTATTAATACATAGAAGCTATTCTAAGATGTACTACCTGTTTACTACCAAATAAAACTCAATAGAATTCCTCTATACGAGATACTTACCTTGTGGCTTGTTGCCACCTCCACAGTAGGGAACTAACTTGTTAAGGCTGGGTTAGTACTGAAAGAAATTTCAAATATGTAAAAGTTGTCTATAAGATTTGTAATCCATTAATTCATAAACTCATTGACCAGAAGTGTGAATTGGTCTTTTATATATTTCTCCCTTGCTGTGAAGATAGGATCTTCTTTTCTTGTCTCATATTTTACTGCTTTTTCTTTTTGTCTAGTAATTCTCTCCCTAGCTTTCCACTCTTGGAAGATTTCACATCGTCTTTGCCATATTTGGTGTAGATATTTGATTATTTCGAGCCAGATTTCTGTTATACAGTTTTTTCTTTCTATTCTATTTGGAATAGCTGTCTTGAGATTGTAATATGAGTCCTTTGAAGACAGCCCCTCTAATGTTTGTTATCAAGTATTCCTGTACTCCAAGTTATTTTTATTTAAGAAGTGGGTGGTAAAGAATTGAAATTCTTTTTTCTCCATGTGATTTTCTATGCAAATTATAGTTATGTCCTTTAGGATCTTTTCTGTTTCTGTTTTGAGTTATTGACAGAGGAAAGTGTGTGTGCTAGTTTCTAATTCTCTATATCTGTTATATTTGTTATTTTTGTAGATGGATAGAAGTCTTGCGTGTAGCTTGCTTTTGGTCAGTAGTTTATTGTTCCAGAGGCTTAGACAAAACTTTCTTTGTTTCTGATCCTCTCTATCTGTGTAGTGGTTGCTTATCTTTGTAAGTTGTAGGTGTACTGTTGTTGTTTGCCAGTTGATTTCTTTGATTATTTATTCGCTAAAGTTATATCTAGTTCTATTCAAGAGATGTTATTTTGCCAGGTGGATGATATTTGTGAGCTTTTGTGTGATTATTTTGATAGGGAATTCAGTGAAGTGGTTGTTCTACTGTAATGCTATGCCTGTTTCTGAATCTTTGATTCTATTGATTTCGATTTTGTTCTCTCCTGGCTTCATGCCTTTCCATGCATCTATTTGTACCAGCTGGTCTGCTATTTTATTGTATTTGATTCCAGCGTGGCCTTTAACCTTGTGTAAAATTAGTTTGATCTTTCTTCTTTTACATAGGCTTTTGATTTGGAGTAAAATATTCAAATTTTTTTGTTTTTTCACAATTGTGTTTTGGTCTTCCTTCAGGGTTTTTTCTATGCCATTTATTGCTGCTTAACTATCTGTATAGACATTCGCTGTGCTATGATCAGGTAATGCACTAAGAACCATTATAATGACTGCTATCTCTGCTCTGGTTGATGAGTAATGTCTTTTAATCTGTCCTTGGAAGGTTTGTTCCTCTAGGTCAGAGGTGATAATGATCCAACCCAGGCCCTTGTAGTTGTTTCTTTCGAGTTTATGAGGAAACCATCTGTATAGATGTCGAAAATGGCAAAGTTCTTGATTTTTTTCCAGATTTTCTCTATCCTTTCTATGTTTGCTTGTGAGCAGTTGAAAACCTTGTCTTTTTCTCTGCTTCTTATTTTAGCATTTCTTTTATTTTGTTGCTCAAGGTTAGAAACCATCTGGGGGTTGGGCCTGGGAATGTTTTCCTTTCAATTCTTATGATTTGACACCATTTTAATGTATTCATGCTATTCGCATTTAATAGTTATCCAATAAAAAGATGTTATGTTTGTAAAGGTAGTGTCAGTATTTTGAGTAAAAGTGTTTACTCATGATTTCTTCTATGGGAGTGTCTATTTCCTGAATAAGCGTAAGGCTTTTGTTTTCATTGATTAGGTCAAATGTGAAACCATGTCTTCTCATAAGCCAGATTGTATCATGTATTAGATTTTTTCCTATGTGTTTCCATGGTTGTTCCATTTTGTTTAGAATGAGTTTGGTCGATCAAAATTCATTCAGTAGAGTTTGGAGTCTGTTTCTTGCTATTTCCCCAGCTATGCTGTTTTGTTAATTCAGTTTGTCCAGTTAGTGATATGTAGAAGGAGTTGTCTGTTCCAAAGGTATATTAGGTTGTATTTGTGTCTGTTGAATAAGATGTTGTTTGGGATAGTTCTGGCAAGGCCTAGCTTATGTTTGAAGACTGCTGTAATACTACTCATGAGAAGGTTGCATATTTTTTCTGGGAGTATTATGTCATTGCATAAATATTCTGCACTGAAAATCAGGACATGATTAATTATGTACTGCATCTCTTTGTCAGTTAGATACTTCATTCCTATAAGTTCCTTGGTTTTCCTGACCTTTTGGTGGACTAGTAGTCTTTTTTCCCTAAACTATCATACTAGACTCCTAGGATTCTTACTGATACTCTTTGCAGACAGCCTTTAACTGTTTGTTTCTCCATTTCTATACCTTGTATAAAGTCCTTATCTTTCCCATTGATGATTAAAAGCTGGGACTTCTGTGGATTGATTTTTGTGTTATTTATTTTGTAGATTTGTTGTAATTTTTCTTTATTATCTGTTATCCATGTGGTATCATCCATATAGGCATTGACTGCAATGTTTACTTTTTTATTTTCCCATTCTAGCTTGAAATCCTTACAGGATTTGGTTGTTATTGTATAGTCAGTAAAGTTTTTTTCGATTGTTGTGATTAATGGGTCGTAGAAAATTTTCCATAGTAATGGAGAAATTGTATCTTCTTGATCTATCCCATCATTGACCTTGTATTCCTCTATTGGACCGTGACATGTAAGGACTATGTTCTGTTTCTGGTTGAAGATGTTGTGTAGAATATTAATTATCTATGTTGGGATTTTGATTCGTTCTAAAGCCTTGGTCAGCATCTCTAGATTCACTGAATCGTATGCTTTTGACATATCTTGACTGAGAATTCATGCTTGTTTTTTGTTTCTTTGACATGCTCGATGACATTGTTTATTATGTGAATGGGTTCCTGTGTGCTGCATCCTGGCAGTGCTACCCAATTTAGTTCTGATAAGATCTTATTCTTTGTTAGGTATGAAGCAATTCTGTCAGTTAAAATCTTGGTGAAGATTTTTCTTTCTGCATTTAGTAGTATAATTAGTCTTGTTATGTCTAGGTTGTTTTGTCAGTTCTTTGGTTTAGGTATAGGGTATATGGCTCCTTTGCTCCATTCCTTGGGTGTGGAGCCTTCTTTGATGATTTGATTGAAAATGTTTCTGATTTCTTCCAGAACCATTTTGCCCAGTTTCTTGTATGCTAAGTATGGAATCTGGTTTCTTCCTAGAGAGAACTTTGTGCTTCTATCTTTGATTACCCTTTTCAACTTCTCTTTGGATATTTCTGTAAGGACTGTATTGTACCATCTGTGATCGATACTATCCTTGGACCTGTATTCTTCTTTCCATAGGGAGTAGTCTGCTATTGCTATAATGTTTCTTGTTGGAATCCAGTCTTTGAAATGTTTTCTAGCTGCAGCTTTTATTTCCTTTGGTTCAGTTAAGATGTTTATTGCTTCCCCCTCTTCTATTATTATTTTATCTAGAGTGATAGATCTTTAGGGTCTATCTATAATGCTGTTTATCATGGCTTTTTTGTTTATTGCAAGGAAGGTTTGTCTGGTTACTATTCTTTGTTTGATGGCTTAATTTTTTCTTCTTTGAATTATTGCCTGAATTAGGACTTTATGGGCTTTTATTGTTTCTTGTATGAGTGTAAGCCAATGGGATAGATAGTTGTTTGAATATGTCTTCTCAATTCTTTTCATTTGTTGTTTGAGGTTATTTAGGTTTCCTTGTAACTGTTTCGCTATGTTGGAAGGCGAGCCATCAATTTTCAAAGTCACTTTTATTTTGTTTTTGAGATGTTATAGCTGTAGAAGTGGCCTCTCCACTGGTTTGTCTTCTTTAGGTATTCTCTTTTTCCGATAATATTTCTTTTTGGGAATGTGTAACTTTGCTGCTCTTAGAAGATGGTTTTGTAATCTGTTCTATTGTTTGTCTATAGATGTGGGTTTAGCTTTTTTGTTATTTAAGAAGTTTTTTATTTCTAGCATAAACTTTTCCTATTGTTCATTGTTTGTTAAGTACCAGTTGTATCTGATGTTAGGTTTGTGGTAGGTTGGTTCTTTTCTTGAGCTTGGTTGCCATGCTTCTATTTTTGTTGTAACTAGTCTGTAATCACTAAGAATGAGGGGGTCTAAGGGTTCACCGATAAAGACTTTCCTGCTTTGCCAAGTAGGAAGTATATTTATCCATATTTGATTTATTCTGCTGTCGAGTGTTTCAACTCCAAGAGAACTCTCTTTTAGTAGGATTGTGAAGTCTGTATGTGTTTTCAAGGCAGTTGTCCACAAGAATTTTTATTTGGGGACCTGAGGACTTATTTGCTGTACTTCTTCTACCTGCATTATCTCTATCCCATGTTGGATTAGGTACATTATTTAAATCTCCCAGGACCAAGAGATGCCAGTCTTTTTGGATGGCTTCCTGATCCATCATTTTAATTGGTTTAGGATGCCTTGTTGATTTTTATCTTCCTGTTGAGCTGGAAAATATACTTTTATTATTCTTAATTTTTTTTTTTTGAGAAATGCTAAGTCTATATAGATGAGTCTTCCTGACTATGTATCATACTTGAAAAATTTCTTTATTATTTCTTTCTTGAGCATAATGTTTAGGCCCTGTCCTATCTTTTGTGCCTCATCGTGGAACCAAATTATATTGTATTTTGAATGCTTCCAGTGTTTTTATTGTGAAGCTGTTCCATTCGTTTCCATTGTTACAACTATGTCCTATTCCTTTATGGCACACCAAGTGAACCAATCATTCCTTTTTTGATCATTAACCAAGCCTTGGATATTATATGTTGTAGCTTGCCAAATAGCATCTTTTTGATTTTCTTTTGTCTTGTTTAGGTCGTTATTTGTTATGTACTGTGTTAAGTTTGTCTGTGAATTGGTGAGTATAATGGTGTTGTCTATTTCATTAGTTATTGTATCTTTTCTTGAGAGGATATTACTATTGTTTGTGATATTTTCTGTGTTTCGACTCATTAATGGATAGAAGTGAGTTGGGATAAATTCAAGTTCAGGATATTTGTCAATGTATTAAACATTCGGTCTATATTTTGATCCAACATATTCATGGTGGAATGGATACATTGTTGTTTGGCTTGGATATTATATAGGTTGTCAGGCACCTCTTCATTATTTGCTGCTATGTGGTTTTAGTTCTTTTCAGTGTCTTGGAGTTTCTCCACTTGTTCCATGTATTCTTCGTTGTAGCTCTCCAAGTTGACAATGTGTTCATCTAAGGCTGCTATGTCCTTTCTGATTTCTTTGATTTCCCCCCTAATTTCTCTTAAAATTTCTAAGATTTTATCCATTGTATTTGTTGGCTTTAACTCGAAGGATTGATTATGTCTAGTTCTATGGCCTTGCCTGGCTGTTGCTGCATAAAATCCTGGTTTCGTAGTGATATGGTTTTGTTTAGTTAGGTTTCTAATTGCTTCTGTTTTTACTAGTTTGTATTTGGTATAAAGTTTACCAAAATGTTTAGCTTGTTCCAATATGTATTGCTTCCATTGTATATGGCATTCCTTTAGGAAGCAGTTTGCTACTAAATGTTTTGCGCTACTGCAAAGGCTGCAAAGTTTGGTTTCAATGTGTTTCCATTCGACTATGGTTTCTCCAAGTTGAAAATTTTCTTTAGTGGCAGCTTCTCTGGTTTTCTTATCTTCAAAGCTGATTACTGCAAATCTTTTTCTTTTATACAAAAGGTATCTTGGAATGTAACATAATTTGGCCTTAATTTGCTCATATATATGACGAAGATCAAAAACTATTATATTTGGTGGCAGGTTAGTTAGTTTGGCTGCTATAGCCCCTCTTTCTTTCATTTGTTCAATGTTTCATTGAGCATCGAATACTCTGACTGAGTCTGCTCTTAGTAGAACACTCCATTTGTTAATAATTGTATTCTTGTTTTCTTTATTCGTGTAGGTTATTGTAGCCATTTGTCACATTTGTTGAGTTGTTATAGTAATGTTGATGATCTCACCATATTTGGCAAAGGCTTGTTATACTTCAATGAATTTAACTTCTAAAGATATATCTCATACTATGATACTGTTTTTCTTTTTTTGTACTAGTTATGTGGTTGCCATGTGTTCGAGATGCATGTTATTTGTATCAGGCAAGATTACATTGCATGCCTCCTCTGCAGCTTATTTATCCTCAAATATAGCTATGATATATTCATTTTGTCTCTTCCTTCGCTAAAAATAGACATAAAGCCAACGATAGAGTCTAGGCTTTTAGTGAGGAATGCAACTTTTTGACTTGTTGTTTGGCCTGGAATTGCACTTGCCTTTATTTCTGTCTTGGCTCTTTCTCTTCTAAATCTGGTTCTATCGTCGAAGGGGGATCTGGGCCTGGACCTGCTGAAAGTATTGGTTTTTATTTTTCTATTCCTTTTTCCAGTCTGCCATTTTTCTTCTGGGGTTCGATCTGTTTGAGAGAAATTTTCTCTAGTTTCTTCTTCCAAATCCATTTTTACGTCTGAGTCAATTGTTCGTATTTTGGTTCCAGTATCTCCTGATAGTGTCGTTTGGTTTTATTTTGGGTCTTCAGAAGCGGATGTGTTTCCTCTGTTAATTGATGTTGTCGAGATTTCTTTTTCTACTTGCTTACTTCAGGTGGAGTTGTCGATTGTCGTTTTCCTTGGTTTGGTGTTGCTTGGACCTTTCAAAATTGTTTGTTGCTTGTTGTTGGGACTATTTGTATGTTTTTCTGGTCTGTTTTCTTCTCGTAAAATTGTTTTTCCTTTGTTTTTGTTAGTTTTCTTTCCAGTGTCCAAATTCGATTCTTTGCGTGTATTTTTTGTGTTACCTCTTGCTAGAATATTTTCATTGTAGTTTGGTCACCCCGAACTGTATTGTTTTCTTGGTTCTCTTTGAGAACTCATCTCTTCCGTTCACTTTCTTTTTTTTTCCCAAAATTGCCAAAAAAAGAAATTTTTAAGAAAAAAAGAATTTGCGGAAAAGAGTTTTTTGATATGACATTTCTTTAATGTTATTTTAATACTTTAATAATAAAAAGTATTATATTAAATATATTGTAATATAATTTAACAAAAATTAAGAAATATAATGAATTAAAAAGATCTATAAGCTTAAAAAAAACTAAAAAAAATCCAAGTAACTTATTTTATAAATATATATGCAATAATAATATATTAAAAAAAAAAGATGAATTTATAGTAATAATTCATTTAATATTAAAAAAATTAATATTTTCAATTAAAACAATATAAAAAAATTATATATATTGAAAAAAATTATTAAAAATAATAAAATTATAAACTAAAAATTAAATATACAATTAAATTATATATCTATTTATTTTGAATATTCAATAAT
This sequence comes from Acaulospora colombiana, assembly GCA_910592055.1. Classification (NCBI taxonomy): domain Eukaryota; kingdom Fungi; phylum Glomeromycota; class Glomeromycetes; order Diversisporales; family Acaulosporaceae; genus Acaulospora; species Acaulospora colombiana. The sequence continues at coordinate 25,373 of CAJVPT010000263.1, forward strand.
CTATTGTTTATGTTTATAATATTCAATAATCTATTGTTTATTTTTGTAATAATCAATATAATTTAATCAATCTATCAATTGTAATACTTTCTATTAAAATTTTTTTTATTATTATATAATTTATCAATAAATGATATTTTTTAAAATCTTTGATATAAAATGATTTATTTTTTATATATAATATTAATAAAAATAATAATTATAAAATTAAAAATAAATATTAAAATAAAAATAATAAAAATAATAAAATAATAATAATAACAATAATTAATAATTAATATTATTATTAAAAACTCAAAAACTCTTTCCTGCAGATCCTTTTTTTTCTAAAAAATTTCCTTTTTTGTAATTTTGAGGAAAAAAAAAGAAAGTGAACGAAAGAGATGAGTTCTCATCAAGAATTCAGAAAACAATACATCTCGAGGTGACCCAACTATAACAAAAATCTTTTGACAAAAAGTCACATGAAAAATACATGCACAGAAATGAATACGGACAACATGAAGGAAAACACAAAAAAACAAAGGAAAAACAATAGCAAGGAAAGAAAATGAATCTGTAAAACAACTAACAACCCATAACACTCAAGATAAAACACTTCCCAAGATCCCAACAATACCAAAAGAGCAAAAATCGCTGCTGACAACACTCCCTGGAGTGAATAAGTTGAAAATGAACTTTCAACTAATGTTTCCAAAACAATTGTTCCGTTACCCTAAAGAAGCACAAATAACAATCCCAGTGACCAACACACAGCCCCTAATCAGCAAGAATACCTTGAAGAAGCAAATATGGAGATGGAAATCGAAGACAAAACAGTAGGAAGCTTATCTCAAAACACCTTTTCGCAGAAAGAGAAATGGCAAACCATTTCAAATCATAGAACCAAAACCAACCAGTATGGTAGACCCTGTTCTAAATCCCCACTCACAAGAAAGCCAAATTTGGCAGATAAGGAGCCAAAACAGGAATAAAAGCAAGTAAAATCTCAGGAAGAACCCCAGCCAAAAGATCACCTTCTTGACAAAAAGCTTAGACTCCTTGGTAAGTCTAATATCAGTCTTTAGTGAAAGGAAAGAAAAAAATGAGCACATTATTACCATTTTTGGTAACAAACAGGCTACAGACGAGGCATGCAATCTTATTTTACCCAATACAAACAATAAACACCTGGAATACATGGAGATTACAATCCCCTCCCAAAAAAAAGAAAAATAGTATCGTCGTATGGGATATCCCTTTGGATATCAAGTTTATTGAAGTGCGACAAACTTTTGCCAAATATGAAGAGATCACCAACATCACAATGGTAACCCAACAGATGTGGCAGACTACTAAGATCACTTATGAAAATCAAGAAAACAAACAGTCAATCCTTAACAAATAGAGAGTATCACTAAGATCAGACTCAATCAGGATTTTTGATGCACTATGAAATGTGAAGCAGATGAAAGAAAGAGGCACAATAGCAGCCAAACTCACTAACCTTCTACCTAATACTATAGCCTTCGACTTAAGACATATCTGTAAACAAACCAAGGTCAAGATATTCTATATCCTTAGATATCTCTCCTATAGGAGAAAAAGATTCGCCGTGATTAGTTTTGACAGTGAAGAAACAAGAGATGTAGCAACTGATTGGAACTTCCACCTGAGAGAAACTATAGTTGAATAAAAACCAATTGACACCAAACTGTATAGTATTTGTAGCAGTGCTGAACATCTGGTAGCCAGCTGCCTATCTAAAGAAAGATGAACACAATGGAACCAATACCGCTCAGAACAGGCCAAATGCTTTGGTAAACTATATACTAAATACAAACCAGCTCACACTGAAGCAATCAGAGCCATCACTAGAAACAAACAACCCAACAAGAGAACCTGATCAGGCTCATATGCAGCAGCTGCAAGACAGGAATAAAAGCAAAAAGAAGAAAATGAACAAATCAATGTATTCACAAAAACAAATACCATAGAAGAAGTCCTCAACATTCTCAAGACAATCAGAAAAGATATCAGAGAAATTAAGGAAGAAATCACTGACCTAGATGAATGAATTGTTAACCTAAAGAACTACAGTGAAGAATATTTGAAACAAATAGAGAAAGATCAGATCCCGCATCAGGACACAAACAGCACAATAGAGAACATAGAAGAAACTCTTGAAAACTTGCAAGACATTCAACTGCAACAACAACAAATCCACTCAACAATGAACCACTTGGACCAAAACATGGACAAAATGTTTAATGTCCTTACCAATACCCTAAACACAAACACATCCCCCAACCTCTCATCTAATTATCAATGACAGAGGACCCTACAATTGTAAACAATTATAATAGTATCACTCCAATAACATGTAGAAAAGGAAAAAGGAAAAATAATAACATTGAAACAATTAACACAACCACACTCAATATAAACTCTCCACCTCATATAAATACCTCCCTTTACACTACAATAAATAATATATGGACAACAACTACCTATAACATTCAGGACCTAGTTGACAAATACAAAAGAGAAACATGGCTCAAATGATGTGCCACAATGAAATGTGATATAATAGATACAACGAAAACCAATAGTAACCATTATCAATTCAAATACTGGATACATTCACTATATTACATACTATGGTCCCATAATGATGAACAAATAATTGAATATGGCCTGAACCTCATGCTAACCAAATAAATAGCTAGCCATATATACAGTACAACCACAATTCATGGCAAGGAAGACTCATCCATGCCGATCTAACCTTTTCAAAAAAACAAAAACTCAGAATTATAGAAGTATACTTTCATGCATCACAGTGACAAGAGATGACTTGAAACCTTAAACAAACTAAGACAATGGGTTCTGAAAAGCAATACAAAAGAATTGGCACCTCCTAGTGCTAGGGGACCTCATTGGTGTACCAAACCCAGCCTGGGACAAAACTGGCACTGGAACCATAGCACATCAAATAGATCCTCTGGCCCTCAAATAGAGATACTTACTGATTATGGATTAGAAGATACCTATAGATACCACAACCCTACAAAGAGAGAGTACACATGGAACCACAACAACAGCAGCAGCAAAATTGATCCAATATGGATGAATACCCTTCTCTCCTGGTATAGTAGAAAAGCATATATCGGAGAAGCCCTAGACCCTCTAATCCTTAGTGACCACAGACCAGCAACTACGGAAATAGAAATATGGCGACTCTTCTCATCTCAAGGCAACACCCATCACAAGTTCAACTATAGATACAACTGGCAACTGGCAAACAGTGAACAATGGGAGAAGTTCAGCAGAGAAATAGAGACAGCAATTAGCAAACAAGGCAACAAATTAGCAACAATCGATAAGCAGTAGAATACCATATGCAATCACATTCTCAAGGCTGCCAAACTACACATCCCTAAAAGAAAACCATACCAAAGGAAAAGAATACAAGAAGAAGAGTGGCAAACAAAAGACTCCTTGATAATGCTGCAGACCTTTCGAAATAAGCTAAAAACAATACAAAAAATTAACAAACCCTTACTCAAAGTACCCAAATTTCCTTAAGCAACAGACATGAAGGTTCAACGACAGTTACTCAGTATACAAAAAAAACATCCCAATAACTTCATTTCACAATGGATCACTCATCTACAGAAAATAATATGAGCACACAAAGTCATTGCTTGGGCTATAATCTACAAAAAACAAAACCAAGCAATCAAACAGAGAATAGCAAATCGACAACTTTTCCTGGCAACCAATAAAAGAGCAATAATAGACAGCATCATGGACAGATCTCACAGGGCCATTATATTAGACAAACTAATTATCGAGGAAAAGGAAATCAACATAATAACAGAATCAGAAGAAATTAAATATAGGGTTAGGAAACACTTTCAACAATGAACACCGGCTAGAAATATCAAACAACTAACAGAATATCCAGCATGGGAACAAGAATACTCACCCAAAGACTCTATTGATCCCAAATGGTACTGCTTAACTACCACAGAAATATCTAAAGAAGAACCAAGGAAAGCAATCAGAGATAGAAGTAGCAAATCAGAACCAGAAAGAAATTAAATTCCATATCTAGCCTTCAAAAAACTCAGAGAAAAGGCCTTAGAAGAAGTAAAAAATATTTTCAATCGCATTATCAAGGAAGCCACAACCCCTACAGAATGGAGCAAAGGTAGCATTTACTCCATACCCAAACCTAAAAACTGGCAAAACAACTTGGACATCACAAGACCCATCACCCTTTTAGATGCTGGGAGGAAAATTTTTACCAAAATCATTACTGACAAAATAGCCCAATGTTTAAAAGAACACACAATTTTATCTGAACTAAACTGGGCAGCTCTCCTAGGAAACAGTATACAAAAACCTCTTCACATTATTAATAATATCATCGAATATGCTAAAGAAACCAAAAAATAGGCCTGGATTCTCAGTCAAGATATATCAAAAGCTTTCGACTCTATAAACCTGGAAATGCTTACCAAAGCTCTCAAACAAATCAAGATCCCAACCCCAATAATAAACATACTCCTAAACATTCTCAACCTAAGATAGAATATTGTCCTGATATCTCATGGATCCACAGAGAAATATGAGATCAAAGATGGTATCGACCAGGGTGACACAATCTCTCTCCTCTTATGGCATATTTTTTACGACTCCCTAATCTCCAACACTGCCAAAAACTTTTCCAGCTACACCATCACCACCAAAAACTACAGGGAAATTAAAGAAGGATAGCTACAAAAAAAGCTGGGCATAGTTGTCAGTGCATACATGGATGACACTACCTGGATTACTGATAATAGAAAGGAAATACAACAAATCATAGGAAAAGCTGAGGAATTCTACTATATAAATGACATAAAAATCAATTCCCAGAAGTCTTACCTACTCATCATAAATGAATACGATAGTGACTTCAAACAAGGCATAACAATGGAAGACCACACAATACATGGTTACCCCCAAGAACATTAGTTAGGATTCTGGGAGTATGACATGACAGCTCAGGTAGAAAAGATTATCAGAAAACCCTAATTCAACAGAAATTCAGGAAAACAAAATCCTTGCTAGGAATAAAAAATCTAATTAACAAGCAGATGCAATATATAATCAATCACGTACTAATCTCTAATATAGAATACTTATGCAATGACATGATGCTCTCTGAAAAAACATGCAACCTACTTATGAGCAGTATTACATCTACCTTCAAACACAAGCTAGGTCTAGCCAGAACAGCCCCTAACAACATACTCTTCAACAAATATGAATATAATATTATATATCTTTAGAACAGACAACTTTTTCTACATTTCACTAATTGGTACAATAGAATCAACAAATAGAACAAGGCAGGTGACATAGCAAGGACCAGACTACAATCCATTCAGAACAACTTTTGGTCAACACAGTCTATCTTGAACAAATTAGAATACCCACTAATGAATCTAGGAAAGAACTTCACACATGATACAATCTGGCTCATGAGAAGACATGGTTTCACCTTCTCACTCATTCCAAATATAGATAGCTTGATACTCATAAAAGAAGTAGATACTCCAATAGAAAGAATTATGAGCAAACAATTCTATTCAAAACATCACAAAGAACTAAAAAAGCATAACCTCATGTTTACTGGCCAAATACTAAACAGAAGTAAAACCAAGCCCCTGGACTGGTGCCAAATTATCAGGATGAGGAAAAAAGCAGTTCCAGGCCCAACTCCCAATTGGTTCAGTACGATTAACAGAAAGTTAGAGGAACTAATTGAAAGGAAGAAAATCTTCAACCTCTCAAACACCTCATCAAACACATTCAAACAAGGAGTTTCAACATTTGAAACCTCAACTACTAGACCACATTGGATCTGTATCACCAAGGAAGGCAAGGCAGTCATTGGAAAGAAACAATGGAAAATTGATCAATATACAATACAATATAGACATTATACTCAGGAACCAGAAAGCTCCCCCCTAAAGGCATACCTGGGCTGCAATATCAACACATTAGATGATAATATTGGTGAATACAGTTTCATTGTCACCAAACAATGATCAATCACTATATCAGTGCAAAAAAGTAAAATATCAACAAACAAAATCAATACTACAAATAGAGAACTCCGATGGAGAAACAGAATGTCTCTCAACATTCTAAATACTACACTTCTGGAATATACAACAAAAGATAACACAAACTCACACAAAGTCAAAACTGAAATCACAATTCCAACAAGGCTACAAAGAAGCCTAGAAAAACTAACCAATATAATAAAAGGTTCTATAGACTGTCTCACCATTCTAAAAACAATCAAAGAGAAATTTAACAACTATACAATCTTCGATATCTATATTGATGGCTCTCTAACCAAATTCAGAGACAAAAACTATATAGGACTGGGGTGGATTATCATCATTCCAGATCAGGAGACACACACTTTCCAGGAACAGATAACTAGATACCCCTTCTCAACCAGGGCAGAAATAGCAGCCATTCTAACAGCCCTTAGCACCTTGCCTGAATATAGTACTGCAAATGTATTCACTGACAGCCAAGCAGCAATCACTGGAATCCTGAAAACATAAAGAAAAAGTACTGAAAAAATCATAAAAACATAGAAAAACTACAACATACTGTTACAGATTTCAGAATGGTGCAAAGTACAAAACATAAGCTGTCACTCTTCAAAGTGAAAGGCCACTCAGGAATCGAACACAATGAAACAGCAGACAAACTAGCACAAATTTATCCTTGGAAGGGTATGCTACCAGGGAAACATGAAATCGAGATAGCAGAAGCACATAATCAATATATTGGGATAGCCCCTTAATGGAACAACACCCCTACTGAGGTTCCAGAAAAATGATCACAAAAAAGCTAACTAGCACTATACACCTTGCAAAATGAAGACTACTAAATAGGACAAGATGTAACTTTAGTGACAGAATTATTAAAGAAACAGACTGGCCCACAACCACAACACACTTGCAACCAACCAATATGAGTGATCATCATATAACCTGGGAGGATCAAAAGTTAAGAAAATTGTGCCTTAGCATATAGAATGAGAAGCTACCAACCAAAAGCAAGCTATACGCAAGAGCTCCATCATTATACCAAAACAAGGACTGCTTAATATGCAAAAAACCTGAAACTAATACACACCATTTCATGTGCCTACAAACTAGACAAAACACTGAAATATTCATAATCAATATGATAGTTGAATGTATAGAAACATATACGGACAAAGTTAAAAGCTCAAAATTCGTAGACCAGATAAAAAACAAAACCAACCTAAAATACAAGGAACACTTAAAAGCAAGCATTAAAGGGGTATTCTTCAAAGAATTAACCTACAAGATCAAAAGAACAATCCCAGACAAAATTGACCAGGAAAAACTGCATATCTCTAATATGCACAAAAATCATCAAACATTTTTATCAAATATGGACAAAAAGATGTGAGGCTTTTCAGGAATAGAAAGCATGAAATGGTATCATAAAACAAAAGGAAAAGAAGTTCAAGTACGAACCCAAAGAAGAAGATTCAATCTTTACACAAAGAGAACAATTCATAAAAGACTAGTTTATGTATCTGGTTAACAAATTTATAATACAATGGATAACAAACAATATAAATAACTTTTATATCTTAGAAATTCATTTTAGTACTAGCCCAGCTTTGGCAGGTTAGCCCCACTAAAGGGGTGGCAACAAGCCACAAGGTGAGTTCCTCCTAAGAGAGGTTATCTCTATTGAGTTTTGTTTGATAGTAGATTGATAGTATATCCTAGGAAAATTTCTATGTAATAATACTGCATAAATACAAATAAAACAAGGTTAAGTCAGTATTAAAAAAAAAAATTATTATTAAAAACTAATCAGATTAAAAGTAAAGAAATAAATTAAAAAAAATAATAAATTTTATTTAATTATAAATTTAAATAAAGTAAAAAAAAAAAATTTTTTTATTTAACTTTTATAATAATGAAATACTTTTATTATTAAAATAAATACAATTAAGTAATAATAATTAAATAAAATAAAATCAATAAATATACTAATTCTTAAAAAAGAAAATAGAATTTATTTATATAATTCAATAAATTTAATAAAAAATATAATATAAATTATATTAAAAAATATTTTAAATTATTTAAAAAATTTTATATATATTTAATAAACTTTTATTATAATTAATTTAATTATTAAAATATATAAATAATAAAATCTTTTATTATTTATTATATACTTATTATAAATTATGATAAATAAATTAATTAAAGCAATAAATATAATAATTAAAAAATTTATAAATAAATATTTAATATAACTATATATTATATCACAATAACAAAAATAAAAACAATAATAAAAATTTTGAAAGATTATATAATAAAAATTAATTTAATAATTATAATAATAATAAGTAATTTTTATTTATAATTAATCCATATATATAATTAAGCAATACATAAAAAACTAATATAGAAATATAAGTATTAGCAATTTTTCTAAAGCATTATAAATAGTTATATAAAATTCTTAAAATTTTTACAAAAGTTTAAAACTAATAGAAGCAATCAAAAAAGAGATAAAAAATTATATCATCTTTAAAATATATACTGATAAGTTTCTAAATAACTTAATAAAAGATATTTTATAGAATTAAAATATATAATTATTATTTCTAATTAAAAAGAATATATATTTTAAGTTTAGATAACAAAATATCTTTTATTAATCAAAGTAAAAATTGTTATAATTCTAATTACATTTTTTTTTTTTTTTTTTTTTTTTAAAACACACAACGTCGCCCATTTTATTGATTATATGCGTTACATATACTTTC
>CAJVPT010000264.1:0-34250 GCA_910592055.1 Acaulospora colombiana
TGTCTTTCTACTCTTTGTTGTTCAAGCTGCGAAACCTTAGGGTTTCTAGTGTTGGAAGCCATTTCCCTGTTGTCGAGATTGCTGCGCCTCAAGTGATCGGGAAAGAGTTTTGTATATAATTGATTGTATATAATTATAATTGATATTCCGAAAAGATATTTTTTAATAAAATATTTTATGTCAAATAATTATAATATTAATTATTATTACTTATAGTTACTGAATTTGTTGAAATATTTAATATTTAATTAACAACTCTTTCCACCGATTCTTTAACCATACACAAAAAAAATGTTCACAAGAATTTTTTATATTTTTTGCTAATAAAGTCTTAACACTTTCATTAAACCAACTTGAAGTATAATTCCAAAAGTCACTTCTATATTTTTTCTTTTGTTTACAAATCTTTTCACTTAAAAACTTGACTTTTAATGACCAAGAAAAGTCAAGTAATAGCTTTAATACCAATAATATGAAAGTTCTCAAAAGAAAAAGAACTAATTGTAAAGTATCTGGGGAGTTTTTTTAACCTTCAAAGCGAGAGGTGTACAAAGGTTTTCTGCAGTAAAAAGGTTTATTTTTTTCTTTTTTGACTGTCTGTGCTTTTTTAAACTTTCACTTTCAATGTTTTTTGAGGAATTTTGCTTATTTTTATTTGGCCCTGAATTTTGGATAGCACAAATTCTTATTAAAGATAATTGGCTGATATGAAACACATTAATTTTTAAAATATAGACAAGCTCCTATTGATCACACTTATGTGTTCTAATAATATCATTGGTGATTGGAAAAAAAAGTCAATGAAAAAGTTATCCTTCAATTGAGAAAGTTATCAAGAAAGACAGCTATGATATCAAAAGGCAAGTGAAGGATATGAAATATGATATCCTTATATCTTAATCAAGTCCCTTTGGTAGTGAGAAGACTTTTTCAAAAAGAAAGCTGAGATCTCCAAGCTTTTATTTCAGTTTTTACAGAGATTTCTTTATTCTAGTCAGGCTAACTCTATTGTAATGTGGTTCTAATACTAGTCTTGCAATAAGCAAATCCATATATCAGTAGAAGAATAAATTTCTCAAATATTTTTCTTGAAGTTTTAGTATTTAGAAATAACTAAGTTTCTCAAATGGTCTGAAGTCAGAGAATATTCCAATCAAGTAGATCCCTTTGAAAGGAGGCTGTTTACTTGAAGAAAAACTTTTTGAAGGGCTATGAATTGGTTTTTTTTTTTTTTTTTTCTTAGTTTGTAATTTAGTAATTTATAGTTTTTCAGGATAATCTATAGTAACAAACTGTATATAATGATTCTAATAAATAGAGAATATTACTAATCTATCAGAAGAGTATAATATTGTCTTCAAAATTTGACTTAAAGTACCTAGTTTAGACTTTGTTTTGTTTAGTTCAAACTAGTTTAGTAGACTTCTCATATTTTTTAAGTAGTATAGTCTTTTAACTAATAATATACAAAAATGAGTTAGTTATTAAGTAAAAATCCATATATGTTGTAGATATTTTTTTTTTGATATCTTAATAAAGGCATACTTTAATAATATGATTGTGAGTTAAAAAAAATTTTTTTTTGTTGAAATATTTGAATAAATATTTAAAATCAATTTAAGTATTTCAGCTAACTTATAAATAATATTATAACAATTTATATTTCTATAATATGATATTATTAGAAGGCTTGCCAAATTGAGTACTGTATATAGTTTAAAAAAGATTTTAGAATATGAACAAGAAAAAGAGTCAAAAAAGAATAAAAAATCAACAATTATATTCAAAAAATAAAAAATTTCTGAATATAAGAAATTATTAATATATTTAGAGAGTGAAAAACAAACTAGAAAAAGTATACAAATAGATAAAATTTAAGAATAGTTAAGAAGTTAGAAGAAAAAAGCAAAAAATCTTAAAAAACATTTAAAAGATAAAACCAATTGAAGCTAGTTTTAACAGAGTCAAGCAGAAATCTTTAAAAGGAAAAGAAAAGTAAGTAGAAGAAGAAAAAGAGGAAGAGGAAAGTAACAAATAGTTTAATTAATTAATTTTGTAATTTTTATAATTTTTTAATAAATTTTATAAAATTTGAAATTTTAATACTGGACTTATAAATTTTTTTATTGCAACATCAATTTTTTATCAAATTTTTTTTTTGCTGTGATATACAAATTTTTTATATAGTATATTAAATTTTTTCTATAATATTATTGAATTTTTTTGTTAATTTTTTATTAATATTTTTAATTTTAAATAGCAACAATCAAAAATGATTTATCAATATTTTAATTATTATATTTTATCAAACTTGACAGTAATTCAATTGCTGAATAATATAATTTTGACTAATAATTCTTTAGATAATAAAAATATAATTATTTATTTAAATCAAGACCTTCAATTTCTTATTATTCCAGTTAGACAAAATATGCAAAAAAATTATTTCTTTATTTTGATTAGGCTATAAGATAGAAAAACAAAAAATTGGGAACTATTAATCTTTTCTAGGATTGAAAATATATTTTTCAGATATTATATAATAATATTATAATCGATGAAAATCTCCAATATTACTATCAAAATTCTTTCTTTATTGCAAAGTAATTTTTTAAACAATAAAAGATACTTACAAGCAAAATTTCTTTAACTAGATGTGACTACTAGAAGATATTAAGGATTATATAATATAACTGAAAGATTATATAAAAACCTGAAATTCATTATACAGTAAGTTGTTAACTTATGCAATGAAATAAAAAATTAAAACTAAAAAAAAGAAAGCATTTAGAAAATACTGAATTTAAAAAAATAACAAGTATTTTAAATAATCATAAAAAAATAATTAAGCTCATGGATTAAAAAAAAAAAAAAAAAAAAAAAAAAAACTTTCCTGCAGATCCTTTTTTTCTTAAAAATCTCCTTTTTAGGCAATTTTGGGAAACAAGAAGAAAAGTGAATGGAAAGATGAATTCTTCTAGAGATCGAAGGAGTCAATATATCCAGGGCAGACCCAACTATAATGAGAACACTCTGGCAAAAGGTAACACAAGATTGCTATGCAAAGAAACCCATATGGAGACAACAAAGTCGAACCCAAAAAACAAAGGAAAAGAGAAAGAAACCTATCTATAAAATGATAGAAATGAACAATCAAGCAGCCAAAACATTAGCCGGACCTCAACCACTGACACAGAAACTATCAGAGAAAAGAAAATCAATCAGAAACAATCAATTTGGAGTGATGAAGTGGAAGGAACAATTACACAAGATTCTCAAACTGTAAACAGCGATAAAAATAGAAATACTCAAGAAACTGAACAAAGCGAAGACTCTTCTGTCCCACTTACAGTGGCAAGAATAGATGATTCAGATATAGAAATGAAGGAATTAGGTAGTAGCAACCAGACAAGCCCTGAACCTAGTGGGCAATGGCATAAAGTCTCATACAAAAACACATCAGTCAGTAGAGTAGACAAACCCAGATCAAGATCACTGATTGACCCAACAACAAGATTCGGCAGAGAAAGAGTCAAAACAGGCATCAGAGCCTCAGAAGTCCCAGGAAGAACCACCAACCAAAAGACTGTACACATTGCAAAGAGCTTGAATATGTTTACTAGCCTCCTTTCTACCTGCAGTGAAGGAAAAAGAGAGGAGAAACACATCATTGCCATTTTCAGTTATCACCATATTACAGAAGAAGTATGCAATACTATCTTACTAGAAATGGATGGGGCTAATCTGAAACATATGGCTTTCACATTCCCTAGACCAAATAAAGAAAACAGTATCAGAGTATAAGACATTTCCCTTGACACAAAATTCATAGAGATACAACAAATTTTTGTCAAATTTGGAGAGATTACAAATATCGACATGTCCACACAACAAATGTGGCAATCTGCAGTCATCACCTACACAGACAAACAGATAAAAGAAGATCTAGTTACCAAATAGAGTATTCTCCTATGATCAGACTCAGTTAAGATTTTTGATACACAATGGGACATGGATCAAATAAAGGCACGTGAAAACACAGCATCCAAATTAACAAACCTCCCACCCAACACCATGGCCTTTGACCTCAGACTTATCTGTGAACAAACTGGAGCTAAGACATGTTATATCCCCAGGCACATGTCATACAAATGCAAGCGATTTGCAATTATTAGTTTTACGAGTCAAGAAGACCTGGAAGCAGCCACAACACAGAATGTTTTCCTTGAAGAAATACAAGCAGAATGAAAACTGATGGACACAAAACTATGCACTATCTGTAGAAGTGTAACACACCTAGTCACTCAATACCTGATCAAAGAAAGAAGAACACATTGGAATCAGTACAACGCAGAACATGCCAATAGATTTGGCAAACTGTACAACAGATTCAGGCCAGCATGTACTGAAACTATAAGGTGTAGGGTAATCACACACAACAACCAAAGAAAAACCAGGCCAGGCTCCTATGCACCAGCAGCAAGACTACCAAAAGAAGAAGGAACGCAGTCCCAACTCCTCAAACAGCTATGGCAGAAGTACTTCACATCCTTAAAACAATCAGGAAAAAGATCCAAGAGATAAAACAAGATATAGCTAACCTAGAAGAATGTATCGTCAACTTAGAAATATATGATGAGGATTACACAAAGTAAATGGATGAAAATACTTTTCCTCTTGACACAAAAGAAAATCAAGCAACAGATACAATACTCCAACACAGCACCCAAGACATCCGTACTCAACAAAAATGCATTCAGTCATCTATGCAGAAGTTAGACAAACATATAGATCAAAGGTATAATACCATATTCAACTCTATCTCAGGTAGCACACCCTTCCCCCTACATAGACAATAATGGGTAACAACCAAAGCACCAAATTAATAGAAGAATTAGACAATTCTAAAGACAATCAAACAATAAATTCTTATAACATAGCAGAACAACAAACGGAAAGAATAGACAACTATGCAATAATTTTAGATCACAATCTAAATACAAACAACACAATATCAACACAATGATATCTACAACAACACACAGAGAACACAAACCAATATGGAAAGTCATAACATTCAATATTCAAGGCTTAGTAGAAACACACAAATAAGAAACATGGTTTAATTTTTGCAATGCAGTAAACTGGGACATCATAGTCACTACAGGAACAAATAGCTCATACCAACAATCAAAACACTGGTAACACAAAAAATTTCAAACCATATGGACTCACAAAAAATTACAAACCAGCGGACAAGGCCTAAATATCATGATCAACAAAGACATTGCATACAGAATCTACAACTACAAAATACTCGCAAGTAGACTGATAGCAGCTGACCTGGCCTTCTCCACAAAGAAAAAATGTGAATAATCAGTGTATACTTCCCGGTACAAGATATAGAAGGAGAGAAACAAATGGTACTCAACACTCTCAATAAGTGGATCAAAGAAGTAATAGAAAAGGGATGGCACCTAATGGTGGCAGGAGACATGAATGGGGTCCCCAATCCAGCAATCAACAAGAACAGTGATACAAAAACAACTATAAAACATCACCCCTTAGAAAAACAAATACAAATTCTTCTGGACAATAACTTGGAAGATATATATAGAACGCATAATCCTACAAAGAGAGAATATACTTGGAACAGATGGGGAAGTAGCAGTAGGATCGATCAAATATGGATGAGCCCACAGGCAATATGGCAATCAAGGACAGCCACTATCAAAGATCTCACCACATCATCAATCTCAAGTGACCATGTTACAATGATAGTAGAAATAAAAGTATGGAGCCTTGATACATCCAAACAGGCAACATACCACAAACACAACCACAGGTACAACTGGCAACTTGCCATAGCACAACAATGGGAGAAGTTTAGTGATCACATTGAGTGCAACATACAAACAGGATGCTTAAGCCACCAGTCTTTAGACTGTAGATGGAATCAATTTAGCAACACCATTCAGAAGGCAGCCAAAAAATACATCCCAAAAAAGAAATCTCATTGGAGAAAAAGATATCAAGTTGAAGATACGGATGAGATTCCACTCATAATACAACTATAGAAATTCCTCACACAAGTCAGACAACATCTGACAAATAAAAAAAAAGGAAAACTACACCAGCCATTCCAGATCCCAGCAAACATACAAAGATCAGTTCCAGACTTGGTAACCACACTCAACAAACTAGAAACTGAACATCCTAATACATATCTCGAAGAATGGCTCAAGGAGATCCATGGAAGCATCAAGGTACACAAGACAGTTGCTAAAGCCATCACACACAGAAGACAAAACAAGGCAATAAAAAGAAGAATCATAATAAGACAAAAGCAATATGACAAGGAGAAATGTGCCATGATCAACAGTATCCTGGAAAGACCTAGAAGACAAATACAACTAGACAGGCTCATCCTTCAACAAGGAGAGGAAGTACAGATAGTCACGGAACCTGCAGAAATCAAAACCAAGGTAAAGAAACACTTTTACAACTGGACACCACATAGAAATATTCAAAATCTAGAGTGACATCCCAGGTGACAATCTGAATACAGACCCAAATCACATATTAAGCAACATTACTACAAAGGTATATTAGAAGAGATTACAACAGAAGAACTTATACAAGTAATCAAACAATGCAGTTTTAAATCATCCCCAGGTCCCAATCAGATACCATATCTAGCATACAAATATCTGAAAAACAAAGCAAGAGAAGAACTAAGAGTGATTTTCAACATGATCATTTGACAAGGCATTACACCTAGAAAATAGAATAGAGGACACATATACCCAATACCAAAGCCCAAGGACTGGGCTCATAATCTAGACATAATCAGACCAATCATGTTACTGGATGCAGAAAGGAAAATATTTACCAAAATTATCACAGACAGATTAGCCAGGTGTCTGATTCACAAAGAGATACTATCAGAATTAAACTGGGCAGCACTTCCAGGTAGCAGTACTCAAGATCCGATTCATATACTCAACAATATCATTGAACATGCGAAAGAAACTAAACAACAAGCCTGGATTCTAAGTCAAGACATGTCGAAAGCATATGACTTTGTCAATATAAAGATGCTACAGCTAACCCTTAAAAGGATCAAGGTACCAGATACAATAATAACAATTTTGCTCAATATATTCCAAGACCGACACAATGCAGTCATAACATGCCATGGCTTAATAGAGGAGTACCAGGTAAGAGATGGTATAGATCAAGGAGACACAATATCACCATTGCTATAGTGCATTTTCTATGATCCACTTTTATCCAGTCAACAATACAAAGGATACACAATCAGCTCAAAAATTTGCACAGATCTTAAAAAAGGATGGAAAAAGAGAACTACAAAATATAGTAGTCAATGCATACATGGATAACACAACATGAACAACAAACAACAGAACAGACCTATAACGAATTATCCATACAGCAGAAGAATTCTATCACATTAACAATATCAAAATCAACCCAAATAAGTCTTAATTGATTATTATCAATGTTACAAAGGAAGACTTGGAACAAGGAGTATTGATGAATAACCAGAAAATACAAGGATGTCTCCCAATACACCAGTCAAAATCTTAGGAATCTGGTATGATAGTTCAGGATGCAAGAACTATAAAAAATTCTTAATAAAGCAGAAGGTAGCCAGTACACGTATATTAATTGGAATGAAAAGAATCACTGACAAACAAGCACAATATATAATCAACCATGTCTTAATGCCCAATATAGAATATTTGTACAATGACATAGTTCTGATCAGACAAATTTGCAATCATCTAATGAGCAAACTGGCAACAACTTTCAAACACAAGATAGGACTCACAAACACAATACCTAACAGCATACTATATAACAAACATGAATACAATATTATACACATATGGGATAGACAAGTACAGCTACATGCCAACAACTGGTGCATCAGAGTGAACCAAAACAACATTACAGGAGACATAGCATATCATCATTTACAGACAGTACAAAACATATTCTGGTTAACCAAAGAAATATATAATTATATACAAGCTCCACTCTTAGAACCAGGGAAAAATCTCACACATGATATAATTTGGATGCTCAGAACATATGGTTTCATATTTCACAAAGTCAAAGGAGGTAGCTTTCAGACTATAAAAACAATAGACACTACAATTGAGGAAATAATTGATCCAGAACTCTACAGTAGAATCCGCTTCAACCTAAAAAAACATAATGTCCTCTTCACAGGACAACTGCTCAATAGTAATAGAGAGAAACTGTTACACTGATACCAAATCATAAGAATCTATCGAAAATCAGTACAAGGGTCCACCCCAACATGGTTCTTCACATTACAACATAAACTGTAATCATGGATCACCAACAAATAACAAGAGCAAATCAATTGCTTTTAGCAATGTACACCAACAGTAAATATACACATAGCAAAGTCACATTGGATAGCAATGAAAAAGAATACTGAGCTAATCATCGGAAGAAAACAAAGAAAGGTAGACAACAACTCAACAGCATACAAACACTACATACAGGCATCCGGTGAATCTCCCCTAAGTAAATGCATAGGTTGCAACATAAATCAACAGACACAGTTCAACTCCACATGTACTTTTATAGCAAGCAGACAAAACACCGTAACTATTCCAGTACAATGTAGCAAAATCTCAACATGACCAAATATCCTAAAATAGGATAACATATTCAGAAGTAGAGCCTTACCAAACTCAATTTCCACTACGCTTGCAGAACAGGATCACAGATCATTAAAACACAACATAGAAGTGCAAATACTTGCAGAGAACAAGACAACAGAACAGATTGATAAAATATTAATCACAACCCCCCTATCTTAGAGGAATTAATCACAATTACAAGGCAAATACAAGATAAAATCAACTTTGAAATATATACAGATGGATCCATATCACTCCATGACAATCAATACTACATGGGCTTTAGATGGATAATAATAATTAGAGAAAACCAAGAATTTCATTTTCAAGGACAAATAGAAAACTTCCCTTCATCAACTTGAGCAGAACTAATAGCTATTCTAACAGCAATCAGTACACTGCCCTCATACAGCAGAGCCAATATTCACATAGACAGTCAGGCAGCAATCAATAGTATTCAAAAAGTGATGAGGACAAACCACATATATAACTTGAGAAAACAAAAGAACCTAGGAATCCTTCAACTACTCAAGGACATCATCACAGACAAACATCTGAAAATCAATCTTCTCAAAGTCAAGGCTCACATAGGTAACAAATACAATGAACAAGTAGACAGATTAGCCAACATAGATACAAATCTGGGCATGGTATCAAAACACAAAACAACTGGCACCCATTTCACAAAAAACTCACAATTCACACTACTTCCCTAATGGGACAATAACATGCTGGAAGTTCCTATCAAAACTATGGTCAAAGAATTAACAAAGGCAATGCATCTGGCTAGATGGAGACTTTTGAACAGAACAAGAATTGAATTTAGTGACCAAATTATCAAACACATACACTGGCTCTCAACAATGTCGAACCTGCAACCAACCAGAATGAGTGAACAACAAACCAATGGAAGAGATCAACAGCAAAGAAAGTTCAACTTCTGCCTATGGAATGAAGAAATCTCAACAAAAACCAATTTGTATCAAAGACTTCCTGACCTATATAAAGATGACAAATGCGCAACCTGTAGATCTAAAGAGACAAATACATATCCATTCATATGCCAAAGCCAATGTCAAAAGACAGAAGCACACTTAAGGAACACAATCATTAACAAGGTCAGATAGTATAGCGAGAGGAAAGACACTGAAGAACAGATCAACAACTACCTAAGAAACAACTCCCTGAAGTACACTGAATACCTCAAATATACAATCAAAGGAGCCATACCCAAAGAAATATATGGCTTAATAGTCAAATGTGTGACAAACACCCAACTAAAACAAAAATGTATCAAAGAAATCAGACAAGAAACTAGTGAATACCTCTACAACATCTGGACTCAAAGATGTGAAGAATTTTAGAAATGGAAAATACAGCAAGGCATCACATGCAAAATCAAAAGAACAGCCAGATATAGCAATCCACAGAGAAATATATAGCTCACTATACTAAATAGAAACATAAAAGGTCAATACATTGACCTAACGAACAATTATATAAGACAATACATAAAAAACATCACACACCCCTCCCACATTTTCACAATTTTATATAGCACTAGCCCAGCCTTGGCTGGTTAGCTCCCATTAGGGTGGCAACAGGCCATGAGGTGAGTCTTTCTCTATCAAACTAGTTTAGTTAACATAGGTAGTTCTAGCATAATCAATATGTACATTTCTACTTAATCCAAATAAAGTAAGACTGAGCCAGCATTTAAAAAAAAAAAAAAAAAAATTAAGCTCATAGATAAATAAGTCTTTTTAGATAGTCAAAAAGAAGAAGAATATCTCAAAAAAGTTGAATCATAATAAGAAAAGATTTTTAGTAAAGATTCTTTAGAGAATATAGAGTATTTTTAATTTTTAATTTTTTCTTTTTATTTTTTATATAGTGTACTTATATATTTTTAGATATTTCTTTCTTTTATTTTTTTTTTTTTTGAAATTTTTCAAAATTAATTCTGTAAAGGATAATAAGTAGTACCAATTTGTTATATTAGTCAAAATTATGTTATTTAGTAGCTAAATTATTGCAAAATTTGATTAAATTTAATAATAAAAATATTGTCAAATTCTTTTTTATTGTTGCCACTTGATATATTACTATTTCAGCAATAAAGTGACAATTAAAAATTTGACAATCAAAAAATTTGACAATCAAAAATTTATTAATTAAAAGTTTAACAATAAATTATCAAAAAATTTATCAAATTTTTTATTAACTATTTAGCAAAAATTTATTAAAAGTTTGTTACAAAATTATTTATTAGCAATTCAATAAAAATTTGACATTAATTTATTACTAATTTGCAAAAATTTGTTAACTGTTTATTAAAAATTCAGTAACTATTTATTAAAACTATTCATTAAAAATTTGTTAACTATTTATTAAAAATTCAACAACTATTTATTAGATTATTCATTGATTATTTATTAAAAATTCAGCAACTATTTATCTATTATTTACCAAAAATTTATAAAAGCTATGAAAAAATCATTTATATTTATAAATTATTTGATATTATTTATATAATAATACATAATTAATTAAATTATAATAATGATATATTATATATTATTAAAAACTCTTTTCACTGATCCTCTGACTATATATAAAAAAGATGTTCAAAGAAGTTTTTATACTTCTGTGCTAATAAAGTCTTAATATTTTCCTTAAAACAACTTGAAGTATAATTTCATAAGTCATTTCTACCCTTATCCTATTATCTATAAATCTTTTCACTCAAAACTTGATTTTTAGTGATTAAGAAAAGTCAAGTAACACCTTTGATATCAATGGCAAGAAAGTTCTCAAAAGAAAAAGAACTGACTATGAAGTACTTGAAGATCTTTTTAACCTTTGAAGTGAGAGACTTATAGAGATTTTCTGTAATAAAAAGATTTATTTTCTCCCTCTTTGATTGTTTTGATTCTTTTAGAGCTTCCATGTTTATAGTTTTCTGGGGAATTTTATCTATCTCAGTTTGATCCTGAATTTTGGATAATACAAATCTCACCAAAGATAATTAATTGATATAAAACATGTTAGTTTTTGAAATGTAAACAAGCTCCTATTGATTATACTCACATGTCTTGATACATCATTGGTGATATAGGAAAGAAAGTTCTAGAAAAAGTGTTACTTCCAATCATATATATCCAAACTTCAGAAAACAATTATGATATTGAAAGGTAAGTGATAGGTAGGAATAGATAATTCAATTCCCATCTCTTATTAAGTTCCTCAAATAGTGAAAAGACTTTCTTGAACAAAAGTTAAGGTCTCCAAGCTTCTATCCTAGTTAAGCAAATTTCTTGAAAAGATTTCTTTATCCTAGTTAGGCAAACTCTTCTGTAATATAGTACTGGCTCCAGTAGTATTAAGCAAATCTATATATCAGTAGAAAAATAAGTTCCTTAAATATTCTTCTTGAAGTCACTTTCAGAAATGGTTAAGTTCTTTAAATGTTATACAGCTTAGAGAATATTCTAATCAGACAAACCCATTTTGAGAGAAAACTGTGAAATGAAACAAAAACCTTTTGGAAAGCTTTGAATTGTATTTTTTCTTTTCCTTTTTTTCCAGTGTCAATTTTAGCAATTCATCATTTTTTGAGATAATAAACAGTAACAAACTGTTGACAATACTTCTGATTGACTTAGAAGCTCAATGCCAAACTACTAGAAGAGTGTAATATTGTTCCCTAAATCTGACTTAGAGTACCTAATTTAGACTTAGTTTTGTTTAATCCAAATTAGCTTAGTTGACTTCTCATATTTTTTAAGTAGTATAGTCCTTTAACTAATAATGTACAATGACAAGTTAGTCGTTTTGTGAAAGTTTGTAAATATTGTGATATCTTTCAATATCACAATAAAGATATGCCATTGCAACATAATTGCAGGTTAAAAAAAAAGATATACTGTATTATATATTATATTATAGTTTGTATTATTTATAATTTATAAATATAATCTCAATTCAAAAAATTTTGTATACAAGTTTATTAATTTTTTTACTTTATTGCTGATAGATAGTTACTAAATTTTTAATACATGGGTAATAAACTTTTAATGAATAATTTAATAAATAGTTGTCGAATTTTTTAACAAATTGTTAATAAATTTTTAATAAATAGTTTTGATGAATAGTTGTCAAATTTTTAATAAATAGTTACCAAATTTTTGATGATTTTTTTATGAATTATTAATAAATTAATGTCAAATTTTTATTGAATTGCTAATAAATAATTTTGTAACAAACATTTAATAAAAAAAAATTTTTTTTGAGTATCTATAGCCAAACTATATTGTCAGTTTATTACTCAATTGAAAACATAAGTATATTTTCATTCAAATAATATGATATATACTATAGCTAAACTATAATTCTAATCTAACTAACTTGTTACAAGTATAAAAGTTTCTAAGTTTAGCCTTAGGGACAATATTTTACTTTGCAATATCTTTGGGTAA
Source organism: Acaulospora colombiana (assembly GCA_910592055.1). Classification (NCBI taxonomy): domain Eukaryota; kingdom Fungi; phylum Glomeromycota; class Glomeromycetes; order Diversisporales; family Acaulosporaceae; genus Acaulospora; species Acaulospora colombiana. Next base: position 13,181 of record CAJVPT010000264.1, read on the forward strand.
AAACTCTTCTAGTCTACTATATCATTGTCAGCAGATTATTACTGCTATAAGTTATAACAAGCCATTGGAATACAGGAAACTAGAAAAGCATAGATTGAAAAAAAGAAAAGGCATATCTAAAAATATCTAAATAAACAATAAAAAAAATGAAAAAGTAAAAATTGAAAAAAATATTTTCAATTTCCTCCAAAGACCTGCTTTTCAAGACCTCTTCTCAATAAGAAATTCCCAATTGGAATATCCTTTTTTTTCCTAACTGTCTAAGAAACTTATTTATTCTTAATCTTGATTTTCTTCTTATGTATCATCTAAGAAGACTTATCACCTAGTGGAAGCCTTTATTTCTAGAACACACTTGGTTCTAACCTTCTTTGGGCAGTAATTTTTTATTCACCTGTAGTAAGAAGGTGACTTATGATGGATTCCAAATTCTTATATAATTTAGTAAGAACTGAGTTATGTTGTTTTAGTATGATACCTTCTAGCAGCCACATCTAATCAAAAAAATTTTACTAATTTACATCTCCCATTATCAAAAGTTCAGATTTTCCAATAATTCTTTTGCCTTGTAATGATAAAAGTGTTTCAGAGTGATGGAGATTCTCATTGATTGTGATATCCTTCAACAACTTTTAGGAAATATATTTTTAATTGTAACTAAAGGGTTGAAGCTTAGTATGGACTAAAGACTATTCAGTCTTATTGTCTGACTGGAATAAAAAGAAAATCTTGATCTTGAACTTTGTCTAATTAGAATGATAGAAGAGAAAGATCTTAGTTTGAATAAATATTAGCTTTTTCACTACCTAGAAATTTGTTGCTCATATCTTATTGACCTCATGGAACTTGATTTGTAGACTAATTCAATTGAAGAAATGAAATATATACAAGGTATCAATCAACTCTTTTAATTACTAATGATATTATCAGAACACATGAAGTGACCAGTAGGAGCTTGTTTATATTTAGTTACTAACATGTTTTATATTAACCAATTAGATATCAGGTAATATTGTGCTATCAAAAATTCAGGGTCAAACTGAGGTAGGCAAAATTCCTCAAGAAAATCATAAAAAACAGTAAACACTTTAAGAGAGTACAAAAACAGTATATAAGAAGGTAAATAATAAGTCTTCTTCTATTGACAAAACCTCTATTTCTTGTTATTTTTAGCTCTGTAAGATGATACTCCACTTGTCAGTCTTTTTACTTCCTAGAATCTTTTTTTCTTTAGTAGAGGAAGTACATACTTGAGTCTTTTAGACCACTAGAGGTCCAAGTTTTTATTCAAAGAAGTTTATAAATAAGTGATAAAGGATAGAAAAGATATGTAAAGACAAGCTTCAAGTTATTTTAATAAAAGTATAAAGACTTTATTAGTAAGGAAGTATAAACTTTTTTGCAAATATTTTTTTTTATGTGTGATTAAAGAATCCTTAAAAAGAGTTTACATAAACTATTTGACAAACTTTTAATAAATTTTTGCTAAATTGTTAATAAATTATTTCATGAATTATTAATAAATTTTTTGATTAATTGTTAATATATCAAATTTTTTGATATTTATAGCTAAATTATATAGTTGTCAATTTATTTATATTATTTTTTTACTGAATTGTTTATTTTTGCTAAATATTACACAATTAGCAGTATACTAAATAATTTTTTTTTTGACTAGTGTTGGTAATGATAAGTAAATTAAAAGAATATTTATTCAAAATCTATTATGAAACAAAATATTGTTCTCAAAGTTATATTTAAAAACTAAAACTCTTTTAAAAATTAAAAACTATTAATAAGTAAGTTAGTATGAAATTTAGTTTAGCTATAATACAATTGTCCTATATGTTTTTATTAATTTTCTTAATAGTTAATAAATATATAATACAGACCTTTTTTTATTAATTTTCTTAATAGTTAATAAATATATAATACAGACCTAACTACAAATTTAAAATATATACTGTATATACTGTATATATTATATATTATATATATAGATATTAAAAAAAACTTTTTTTGCAAATCCTTCAGATTTTTAAAAATTTCTTTTTTAGGCAATCCACTCAAAAAAGAGACAATACCTATAAAACAAAATACATACTCTTGCAAAACTAATATATAGTAAATATTCTAATATAAAATAATATATTGTGCATAATCTTAAACTGATATATAGTTTAAAAAATACATATATATATTAATAACCTTGACTTTTTCTCTTTACAAAAAAGAAGAAAACAAAGTCAATATAAACTAATTCATAGTCACAATATTAACTTCATAAAGCTTATAGTCAGATTGTTCATATTAATACTTTTTTTGATATTACAAGGAATTTAAAAAAAATTGATTTGCTGAATAAATCAAGCAAATATCAAATTCTTTAAAATCCAAAAGAATATCAAAGCTTCTTAAGATCTAAACAGCCTAACATACTTTTTTTAAAAAAAACACTTAACTTGCCTATTTTATTGATTGTGTGCAAGACATAATATTTGCATAAATATATATATATGTTACATTTATATTAATTTATAGAGAAATTGTGTAAACTATTTTCTATGTTGAGACAAAACAATAAAATAATTGGTAACAAGCACCCACCACTATCAATAATGGGGCTCAGTTTTCTTATCCCTTGTGACTTGTTGTACCTAATTAAAGAAACTAATATGTCTAGGCTCCACTAGTTTGTTCAGAGAAGATGTCAAGGATGGTTAGATTGCCTGTAATTATTTGTTCTATTGTCTTGATTTGTAGTTCTAGGGCTGTGTTTTTCTTTGCTGTATGGCTTGAGGCCTTGAACTTTTTTTTTTTGAGAGACTGTATAATTCCCATAGCTTTTTTCTATATTTGGATCTGGAGACATTTATCAGTCTATATATTGTAGGTAATAAATCTAATTTTGTGGATTATGCTATAAGTGGCTTCTGTTAGTGCACTGAGTGGTATGAAGTGGCTGATACTTCAGAATATTCTTTTACTAATACATCCTCTGATGAATATGTTCCATAGGTTGTTAGTTATCAGATAGTTTTCAATTTCTTGTTTGATTGAAAGAGAGCTTCCTTTCTCTGTGTGTACTGTGGCTTTGGTGTATATGGTAAGTGAATTATTTCATTTATGTATATTCCATGGTGTTTGCACCTAAAAGGATGGATATTGTTTTCTGTTTCTGTGCACACAAAGCAGGTGAATAATTTGTAAATATTATATTTGCAGAGGTACAATTTGTCTATAGTGAAGTGCTCTAAATTCTAGAGTTAAATTGCAAATTGTCTATAATAATAATCGATATTATCTGTGTGATTACTTGTGAGTTTTGTAGGATAGAGGTTTTGAAATAACTGTTCCCAATCTATGTCAGTTTTTTGATATTGATCTATTTTTATGTTTCTTTCTTGTGTGATCCAGGTGTATATGAGTGTTGCTTGTCTCATTGTTTTGATTGTTTTACAAATTGTGTTTGTAATTTCTGTTTTTTTATTGTAATAGAAAGCTAAAGTGTTTATACTTGTATATTTGCATGTGAGGGCACCATTGGTGGTAACATATTTTAGTCCTTGTTTAGCAAGTTTGTCTGCTTGTTTAAGCTTTATGTCATTATCTTCTTTTTTATTGATTTTGATCTGCTTGACTTGACTTTGTGTATTATGTATGCATTTATATAGGTTATAATTAGTCTGGCTTCTGTTAGTTGTTTGATTTGTTCTAATATTGCTTTGTGTATTTCAGTTATGAGTTTGATTGAGTCTATATACATAGTTATTTTTTGTCTGTGAAGTAGGGAGCTAATAGCAAAGATTGCGGTGATGATCTCAGCTCAAAAAGCTGAGTACTGTCCTGTGATTTTGAGATTGAGTGTGATATATTGTGACCAGATAGTTGAAAAGATAATTTCTATACCAAGTGCATTTTGATTGTTTTGGTTATAAGCTCTATATATGGTTATTTTAATTGTGATACTTGTATTAATGTTTTGTGTATTTCAGTAAGTTTGTGCAGTGTTAAGTCTGGCATTTTGAAAAGGTGTGATATATGTTTTATGGTTTTGGGAGTTGTATCAATTTTGATTGTGTTGAGTTTCTGGTTAGGTTCATTGGTCCAATATTTGATGCTGTTAGGTAACACCTATATTTTGAAAAGAGGTTCTTTTGAGTTACTTGTGTTGGAATTGCTTATTTTGATTACTGTAACATGATGTATCAGATTTGGTTTGATTTTGAAACAATACATCTGGCTTCTCTTGTCTATATTTTTATTGAGTTCACAACCTAAGCATTTTTTTAGTGGTGAGGAGTTGGTAATGAAATAGTAACAGAGCTTTGTTTGATTTTTGTCTTAACTAACTTCTTTTCTGATAATGATGTCTTGATTGCACTGTAAAATATACCAGGATTTATTTATTTTTTCAGGTGGTTCGAGTATCTCTTTATGTTGTTGACTGATTTGTGCTTTAGGATTAAGGTGGCTGAAGCTAGTGTGATTGTTGATATATATTTGTGTTATAGCTTTGAGAGTAGAGAAAAAAAAATTGTTTTCTTTTGTTTGTCTTGTTATATAGGGTGCCTACTTGATGTCAGTTTAGAGCTTTTGTGCGATAAATATTAAGAAGTTGTTTAATCCACATTATGTTGTGTGTTCTGAGTCTTTTTCTATTGTAGTGATACCATTATTTTGCCATGATGTCCTCGATGTAGGTAAGCTTGTAATTATTGTTTCTGTTTGTTGTTTGGCATTGTATGCTAATATTTCGAGTTTGTATATTAGTCGGAATGTCCTGTATAAAGTTGGCCTTTGCTAAAAAGATCTTTGGACATTTTTCATGAACATTATCTTTTTGCCATGCCATTTATTGGAGTTGTTGAGTTCATAGTCTGATTGTTTGTCCAGCTAGGTTGTGACTGTAGTAGAGGTTTTGGAGGTCACTGCAATGCTTTTGCTGTTGTCACGTTTCTATTTCCATTATGTTATATGAGTTGCTTTGATAGAATATTAATGTTGAAGAGGCTTTTAATAATTGTGTGTGGTGCTTGAAACAGTTATATATACATCTGTCTATCCATTTGGACTTATTTTTTGTGAAAACTAGGTTTGTTAGTAGATATTCTATTGTAGGAAAGAGGATGTGATTAATGATATAGTAATGCATTTTGTCTGTAATATGTTTCTTGGATATTATATTGCATATAGTAAAAACTTACTTTTTGATAAGGTTGCGTTGGTGCTGCTTTCTTTTTTTTTCTTCATGTCAAACACCAAGGACTTTTATTGCCTATGTTTTGGGGACAGGGTTTATTTTGTGGTCTTGAAAAGTAATACTTTCTTGTGGACCATTCAATATAAGAAGTTCAGATTTGAGGGGTTGACTGTGATTTCATTAAGATGGTAGAAGGAGGTGCTGGCTTCCATAATGTCTTCAAGCTGTTTCCTATTTTGGGTGATGAATGTGGTATTATCTATGTATGTTGCAATTGATATGTTAAAGCTAGTAGAACTGCTATTATCAAGGTTGGGTTTGTTGCTTTGAGTTAATAGCCATTCATAGAGCTAATAGTACTAATAAATGGATCATAATAAATTCTCCATATGATAGATAAGATCATGTCATCTTGATCTATCCCTTCTTCTACTTGGTATGGGTCTGTAAATTTAAAAAAGGTGATCACTTTGTTAGAGTGGTTGTGGAAGCAGTCATTGATTATATTAATCAGTTTGCATAGAACTTTGATTCGTTGGGGTAAGGTTGTAAGTCTCTATATATTGACCATATCATATGCTTTGCTCATATCTTGGAATAGCATGAAGTACTGCTTGTTTTTTTCTTATATGTCTTCTAGGACTTGGTTGATAATAGTAATCAGTTTGCAAGTGCTTTCTTTGGGGAATACCGTCCAGTTGTTTTCTGATAGGATTGGATGTTCTACAAGAATTTTGACCAGTCTGTTATTAATTAGTTTGGTAAAGATTTTTTTTATAGATTCCAGAAGGGTGATAGGTCGAGTTATGTTGATTTTGTACTGCCAATCTTTGGATTTAGGTATTGGGTAAATTATATCTTTTTTTCATTCCATGAGGAGTCTTTTATATGTGAGGATGTTGTTGCAGAATGTAATTAGATTGTCTAGAATTGCTTTGTTGAGATGTTTGTATGCTAAGTATAGGATTTGTGAAATCTCTGGGCAAATTTATTGCTTGTGTTTTTGATTGTTTGTTGAATTTCCTCTATTGTGAATGAAGTAAGTACAGGTTTGTACTATTTTTCCTTGATGCTAGAGATTGGTTGATATATTTTTTTCCAGATTGTATCTTTTTGGTTGAAAACATTTCTTCTCTTTGTCCAGGTATTGAAATAAAAGCAGACTGTGTTTTTTTTTTCTTGAGGCTTGTATATTACAATTTTTTCATTGATGTCATCTTTAATGAGTTTTGTTATGAGAATACTTCTTTTAGGATTGTCCAGGAGTAATCTGATAAGTTTTTTCTTATTTGTGTCATACCAGTTGTTGCATTTCTTGTGCACTTGGTCTATATCAACTTTGGTTTTGCTATTTATGTCTTTTTTAATTGCAATTTTCTCAAAACTGATTAGTTTGTCAATTTCTTCACTGACAGATAAAATGTCTTTGTCAGGTGTTTATATTCTAATAGATGTTTTTTCTTCAATGACTTTTTGACGATGCATGAGTTGTTCTAAGTTGGCTTTGAAATTCTTTTTATTATAAAGTTTAATTTATCTTTTGTATTGTATTAGTTGGATAAGAAGAAGGGATCTAATTTACTGTGAGTATTTGAGTTGATTTCTTTGTTTTTCTCTATATTTTTATATATGTTTGTTAGCTATATTGAGGATAGTTTGTCTGAGATAGTTTTAGCTCTTATCTATGTCTATTGATTTTAAAGTGAGGATTTTGTTGAGTATAGTTATATATAAGTAGAGTTCGGAGTTGAAAACCTTCCATTGTTTATCAGATGTTTTCTCCTACTGGAAACAAGTGTTGGTATGGGGTCATTTGCTTTATTTGTCATTTGTTTCTAGTTGTCATATTTCTATATATATTATTTGTAGACTATAATCTATGGTAATGTTGATATTTTTAGTTATAAATGCATCTATGGTGCATCATGTAGGTCATGTATTTGTTTAAAGCATGTTGATTTTGCTAGAAGAGGTTGTGAAATACCATGTGTATTTTCTTTTTTGAGGATTGTAATATCTATATACAGTTGCTTCCAAAAGTTTGAGTCTACTTACTATGTTTTTATTATAAACTTCAACTTTGACAATTTTTAAATTCTTAATTATACAACCAAAAATTATAAAATTCATATATATCATATCTTACCACTAGTTTTATTTATTATAATTTTTTTAAAAATTTTTGATATGTAATTTTTAAAGTTTTATTATTGTTCAAAAATTTCTTTCTTTATTAAATTTCTACTTTTGAAGGATTTTGATTGGCTGTTATCATAAATCATATAATAATTAATAAAAAAATAAAGATATTTAGCAATAACAAAACTTTAGAACATATTAATAAAAAATTTTTTAAAAAATACAAGAAATAGAATAAGTATTAAGATATAATATATATAAATTTTATAATTTTTGACTATATGGTTAATGATTTAAAAATTGTCAAAGTTGAAATTTATAATAAAAACATAGTAAGTGGACTCAAACTTTTGGAAGCAACTGTATGTCAATCATCCCAAGGTCTTGTAGTTGCTCACAGAAGCTGTTTATTTTTTCTTTGTGTATTTTCCTATTGTTATTGGTTTTATCTATTCTATTTGATAAGCTGATATTGAAATCACCTCTGATAATTATATGCTAGTTCATTTTGGCACATTATTTGATTCACGTAATTATTTGATTTTGAATTGCTGTTTTGAGTTTTCCTGTTTTGACTGGAGAGTAGATGTCAATGATCCTGCAATAGTTTTTATTAGAAGATATGAAGTCTATGCATAGTGCTCTATTTAGATATCTTTGAACGTCAATTACTCTATTGAAGAGAGGTTTTTTGATTGCGATTCCTATTCCTGTATCAATGTAATTATCTCCTTCCTATTATATTGAGTATCTTGTGGTTTTTCTGTATTTAGTGTTTATGCTTGTTTCATTGGTTTCTATAGATATTATTATGTCTCAGTTATTTATTTTCCATGTAGTGAATCTAGTTTTTCTCTTGAGGGAATTATTCAGGCCTCTGCAGTTCAGGGTGGTCATGGTCCAATAGGGTTTTATATAGTTCTATTATTGATTAGGTTGTTTTTCAATATGTCTTGAGAATGTTGTAAGTGTTCGAATAGTTGTTTGTTTTTCTATAACTATTATAAGGGGCTAGTGTATTTGTTATAGTATTGTTTTGGATTGTTTTATTTGAGATGTTTATACTTACGTTCATGTGGTCTAATATAATAGTGTTGTTTGAAAATTATTTGTATCTTTTGATATACTATATTGTTGTTTGAAGAGTTTTTGTTCTCTTATTCAGTATTTGCACTGCTCATATTACTTATGTTATGGATATGTTGGGAAAGGTTGTCTTGTATTCTCTAGAAGAATGTTTGTGATAGTTGATACCAGTGCATTCATGGTTCTATCCATGTTTCCAATTGACCAATGGAGTTGTTATTATTGATATTAGATATTTTATATATTTGAAGATTCATATTCTGGCTCTGATGCTTTTGTATTGGTGTCTATATTTGTGTTATCCTCTTCTATTCCTTCAGTATCTGCATAGTAGTATCGCTCAAGGTTATCAATTCTTTTATCAATGTTTTCTAGTAATTCTTTAATGAAAGTAATTTCTTCGCAAATTGCATTAAGGACTGTTAGAATGTCATTTATTGTATTGAGATTGTATTTGTCTTGTGGGGAGTTATAGGAGCTTTTAACAGCTGTAGCATATGATTTGAATTTGGTGGGTTTAGTGTTCCTTGTGGTTGTGTTAGTCTTCAGATATATATAGATTTAGCTGATTTGAAATGGTTGTGTAATTTCTTGAACTTTTGTGCTTGTTTATAGTTATACTTATTTCACTGTTCTCTTTATTCTTTGATTGTATAGTTGATTATGAGGTGATTTGAGCTGTCACATTTGGTACAGAGCTTCGTATCGATGGGTTTACATATTAGTGTGGTTTTATCTAGGCAGAAGGTCTCGTTTAGAACTTGTTGGAGAAGTTGTTCACTATCAAAACTAAGGACTGCATATTTCTTTGGTTTGTATGACATTAACCAGAGTATGCAGCAGGTTTTGGCTTGTAACTTTTGGCAGACGTGCTTGAGGTCAAATGCATGGATCCCATGAGAGAGATTGATTAATTTTACAAAGTAAGATCCCCTATTTTTCATTTCCAGTAGGTTCTAGGTTGTGTTGAAAATTTTTACTGAGTCTGTTTTAATGAGAGTACTTTAGGATTTCAGTATATTGTGCTTGTCTTCCAGATTGAAAAATGTGATTATAGCTGATTGCCACATTTGTTGTGTGGTTATCTTAATATTGGTTATCTGTTCAAACTTGACAAATGTTTGTTGTATATCAATAAATTTTGTGTTCAAGGGGATGTCCTACACTCTTATACTCTTTTCCTTATCGAGTTTGCTAATTGTTTGGGGAGTGGAGTGAGTTTAATATTGTTTGTTTCGGTAAGATGGATGTTTCTAACTGTTTCTGCAGATTGGTGGTCTCTAAAAATAGTAATGATATAGTCAATTTCTTCTATTCATTTGCTTTGGATTGTGGGTAGTCCTTTAGGAAAGTTGAGTGCTCTGGTAAGGAAGGTGATTTTTTTTCCTATGGAATCTCCTGATAATGAGTCTCTTTGATTCCAAGTTTAATTCTCTCTCTGCCATATCTGATGTTTCTATCGAAGAGGGAGTGGGGTCTTGATCTACTACTTCATGAGAAGTCTCTTTTTTCTTGGTTTCCTTGAGTTTGCCAACCTTGTTCTTCTTGCAAGAAAGTATTGTCATCAAAATTCATCTCAATGTCCAAGTTATTGATTTTTGCTGGATTAGAAATATTCATTATGATTTTTTTGCCTTTTGCCTTGGGGCCTTCATTAGCCTTGTGATTTGCTTTACCTATATTTTGATATACCATGATTTGTATATCTTGCTCTTTTTCTACCTATTCACTTCAGGTGTATTGGATCCTTGCCATGTTAGTTTTTTCTACCATTTCTATGATTATATTGTTATCTTGAGGTATTATTTATATGATATTTGAGAATTGATGGATAGATTGTTTTTGTGGAGCTGTTTGTTTAGTGCTAGGTTTCTTTTTGAGTCTTCTATGTGTTTCTTTACTAATGAAACTGGCCTTGCCTCTGGTAAGCTTGTTGATATTGTAGTTAAACCTGCTAGTTGAATATTGTTGTCCTTTGGGTCTCTTTGTTTTTAACTTTTTTTTTGCATTTTTGTAATTTATACTATTGCACCACAGGAAAATAGAAAAGAGTTGCGACAGCCTAATATATATATTTTATCTTTATAAATATTTAAATATATTATTAAAATAGCATGAATACATATACATACAGTATATAGACCTATTTCAAAACAATACTTTTTCAAGATGCAGTCAAAACTTATAATGCTATTAATCAGAAAATATTATAAAAAGAATCAAAATATCTAAAGGTTTTATTAAGATCATAATAAGCCTTTTCAAAATTAAAAAATACAAAGTTATATATAAAGATAATTTTACAAAACTTATAAAAGCAGGAGATAAAATCAATAAAAAAAAAAATATCTTTACTATTAATGTGAAGAATCTTTTATGATTATTTATTATACAAAATTCAAAATAATATTAATAGAGGATATAAAATATCAACTATCTGGAATCCAAACTTTAGAAGACAAATAATCAAGAAGCTTGAGTCAAGACATGCCAATATAACCTTCATGGATTATATAAAATAAATAACAAAATCCAAAAAAAATATAGAAAAGATTCTGAAACAGTAAGAATTTTTTATACAGTATAACTAATGCCTTTCAGATCAATAGCAACAAATTAATCCTAATTACTATTAATAATCACAATTGTTATCTTGAAAAAGTTCAAGCTGATATTAAAAAAAAGACAATCAAAAAATTTAATAAAACAAAACAAGCAAGATTTTTAGAAATCTGAATAGGTAATCAAAAAATCGCAATTGAGCTTAAAGAAACACTACTCAAAAAAATTCATGTAATTGTTAAAACTTTTAAAAATAAAAAGATAATATACTGTATAAATAAGTACTCTATATTCTGAATAAAATATTAATATCAAGAATAGAATTCAGAATACAATATAGTATATTGTTATAAAAAATATATAATATATTAGTAACAATATACAAAAAACTTTTCAAAACAAAAGTTTATTATATTGATCTATATCTAATAGTATAATATACTAATCGAATATCTATATTTGAAGAGTGCCTAAATACTACAAAAAAGAAAGTCAAGTAACAGAATTGTACAATATATTGAATAATCTTAAACTAACAGGAGTTATAACAATTATTATTATTATTGTTTTTTTTAACCTGCAACTATGTCATATGGCTTGATCTTTATTGAGAAGTTATATTATTATCTATAATATTATAGATTTTTCATATAATAATCAACTCATCATTGCATTGAAATACTCTAAGTCAGGTTTAGGGAACAATATTTTATTTCTCTAAAGAATTGATAAATAACATCCATTAACTAGGTTTATTATCAATAGTTTGTTACTGTAGACTACCCATAAATCATAAATTACTAAGTTAAAGAGAAAGGGAAAAGAAAAAATTGAAAAAGGAAAACAATTCAAGGTTCTATCAAAAAAGTTAAAAAAGAAAGCAATTCTTCTTTCAAAAGAAATATATTTGATTAGAATAGTCTTTTTGCTTCTCTTTAGTCTTAAAAAAAATCTTTTTTGTCTATTCATCTCTTAGTTTTTTGATATTATGGATATCTTCCTTAAGGAACTTGAGTTTTTGAAGAATAAATATTTCCAGAACATTTTGTTCATCTAACCATGTAAGTGTAACCAATAGGAGCTTGTTTACATTCAAAAAACAAATATGTTTCATATTGGTCAATTATCTTTGATAAGAATTTGTGCTACCTAAAATTTAGGGTCAAATTGAGATAGGCAAAATTCTCTAGAAAACTGTAAAAATAGAAGCTCTAAGAGAACCTAAACAATCAGAAAAGGAGGAAATAAGCCTTTTTATGGCAACAAAACCTCTATAACCTCTCACTTCAAAAATTGAAAAGGTCTTCAGATATTTCACAGTCAGTTCTTTTTTCTTGGAAACTTTCTTAACATTGGTATCAAAGATATTACTTGACTTTTTTGGCTATCAGAAGCCAAGTTTTTGATGAAGAGGTTAGTAAACAAAAGGAAAAGAGTAGAAGTGACTCTTGAAGTCATATTCAAGTTGTTTTAAGAAAAGGAGTAAGACTTTATTAGCAAAAAAATATAAAAACTTCTTGCAAACATTTTTTTTGTACACAGTTAAAGGATCAATGGAAAGTGTTTTGTTTTTTAAGTAAATTTTCAGGAATTACAACAATTATAAAACTCAAACAAGTACAATTAAATATGAAAACCATTCAATATACTGACTTATAATTCACTAAATAATTTCTTGAATAAAGACAATTTTTTGTTTCAAGTAATCAAATTGACTAAAGATATGAAAATAAATTTTAAAAACTAGAAGTAACATAATATTTTTTAATGGAAAAAATAACTAACTTGATTAATAAATATATTATATTTGATGATCACAATAAAAGTATTTTATTATTAAGAAGTAATAGGTTGATATATAAAAATAAATATAATATAATATAATAATTCTTTTTATTAATCTTCTGACCATATATAAAAAGATGTTTGCAGGAAGTTTTTATACTTCTTTGTTAATAAAGTTTTATTACTTTTCTTAAAACAACTTGAATTATGACTTCAAGAGTTGTTTCTACTTTTTCTTTTTTATTTACAATCTTTTTACTCAAAAACTTGACTCATAGTAACTAAGAAAAGTTAAGTAATACCTTTGATACCAATGGCAAAAAAGTTTTTAAAGAAAGAAGAACTGACTATGAAGTACTTAAAAGTTCATTTAATTTTTAAAGTGAGAGATTATAGAGGTTTTTTATAATAAAAAGGCGTATTTTCTCCCTTTTTGATTGTTTTGATTCTTTTAGGGCTTCCATTTTCATAGTTTTTTAAAGAATTTTACTTATATCAATTTAATCCTAAATTTTAGATAACATAAATTCTTACCAAAGGTAATTGACTAACATAGAAAACAATTAATTTTAACAATTGATTGGCAATAATAAAAGTTACCAAAATAATATTTATCCAAAATATTCAAAAAATATTATATTGTTTTTAAGATTAAACTTAGAAACAAAATAATTTTTTTGATAAAATAATTATTTTATTTTAGATTCTATATATTGTATATACAATGCTTAAACATATTTGTATTAAGTCTATTAATATAATTAGTATATACTATTAGTTTTGTTTAAAAAATTATTGCAAAAAAAAATTGAATTTTAGTCTTAATTAATAATAATTTGAAATTATAATATTTAAAAGTCAAAATGAAAATAAGTAGAGTTGAATATAGAAATAGCTTTAGTGATATATAAATATTATAAAATTTATATATTTAACCTGCCAGAAAAATAAATAAATAAATTAGACTTAATTTGAATACAGGATATTAAATACTTTCAATATAAAATTAAAATTCGCAATTTACAAGTTTTTGATATAATGCATATATTTTAACCACCAGTATAACGAAGTTTTCGGGTCAATACATCAATTTTATGTCTTCTATTTTATATTTATATATACAGTATATACAGTATATATATTTTGTAAGTTCGATTCATATGGGCACGTGATAAGTATGAGCAGATTACGATTTCTACTCCTTACCATGCTTTTTATAACTTCTGAAAATATAAAAATCCAGAAGACATAAAAAAAAAAAAAAAAAATACAGATTATGCAAAAAGGTGTTGACTATTTCTATTAAATTAATATTGTGTTCTTCTCTTAATAATTGAATCGATTCCAGTGTCCAAGGTATGTACATATATCATTATGTGTCCACCTCTCGCTAAACATCGCTTCCCATGTAACCTCCTTAACGAAACTTGATCTATACTCACATTAGAATATCGTTTGTGTCGAAAATTTAAACATGAAACTTGCGTGCCAATAACTCTACCACCAAATCAAACCAACCCAAATCACCAGCAACCAGGTAAACACCGCCCATTCCATCTTCTCATCGGTTTTTCTCGCTGCCGCACTGCAACTCAGAGGTCTTGGCGTTGGTCCGCCGTAAAGATCACAAGATCCGCCTGTCGGTTGAGATTGTGAGACGCTATTGCTTGCAATAGGTACGCTAGGACTTATACTACTTGCGTCGGGTGCATTGGAGCTGGTACTGCTAGTACCAGGCGTGCTATAACTGGTATTGCTAGTACTAGGCGTGGCAGAACTGGTACTGCTAGTATCAGGCGCGCTATAACTGGTACTGATAGCACCAGGCGTGCCTGAACTGGTGCTACTAGCACCAGGCGTGCCTGAACTGGTGCTACTAGCACCAGACACGCCAGAATTGACATCAGGTGTGCCAGAATCGGTACTACTTGCGTGAGGTATACTAGAGTCCGTGTTACTTGCGTGAGGTACACTAGAATCTATACTACTCGCTCCAGGTCTGTTATTACTTGTAGTTCTTACATCAGGTACGCCAGAATTTGTGCTACTCGTGCTCGCGATAACAGTACTTGCAGGGGAGATATTAAGATGCCTTTCGTGTATTTCGTATCCAGCTGGGTGAGACAACCTAATCAACAACAACCGAATGAAAATGCTTCCTTGCGAGTTAATTGGAGGATGCCAATTGAGTACGATTTTTCGATCGACTTTACCATGAGAAATTAACGTTTTATTTTTTCCGCGGTCTTTGGAGTGACATTCTTTAAAAGTTTAAATTTTGTATCACGTGATTAGTGTGATCATTAAAAAATATCATGTTCCTCTCATCTTTCGCTTACCATCATATATAAAATTATCATCACCATTCAGTATCCAACTACCAACTTTTATATTATGACGACTGACCGCATAAACCATTACGCTGTCAATATCCACCTTGTTGATTATTTTTACCTGAATGGGTGACCCACCGGCCACATAAGAGGAGGTTGAAGTTGTAATAATGGAGTCTAAAGGGACCCGTGAGCAAATATGATGACATTTGCTGGGATAAGCCTCTATAATCGAAGTTCAGGTTTACAACAGGGTGAGATGATACGGTAATTTGAGTATTAGTAGAAAAAATTTTATTTACCTGCAAAACAGACTCCTTTCAGACTGGTGCTCCCTCTCTTTATCTTTATACCATCTAAACTTAGATTCAGACTCCTCTTCGTTATTTCAGATGCGGAAGCCGTAGAAATCATTGAAATACCAATATTAAAGAAACTTCTACCATCGCTGGAGATTATACACCACAAAACTAATATGATAAGTAGCTTTGAATACATGCTGCCAGAAAATGATGTCAATAGAGGATTCGACAATGAAACTCGCATAATTTACGTATTGAAAGTCCTTTATTCTAAAAGTGTATGTATGCGTCCGGAACTATTCCGTTCGCTTGTCTTAAGAAAAGCAACGGTAACAGAGTTAATCCTTGGAAACCCCAAATTTTTTATAGTAATTTTGTTCTATCGTAAAATCTTTTACTCCTAAATAATTCATTAGAAGGGAGAAACTGTTGTCTCCCGTTGTGATCCTCATGTTGAATACATAATACCAAACCAATCCCCTAAAAGAAAAACGTTAATAATCCAAATAATTTATTAAAATTTTCTGTATTCAATTAAATTTTTACATAAGTTATGTACTGAAATACATTATTGTTTCAGTGTTGCCGAGGCGATTTATTAAAACCTAAACCCGGTTAGACATCGAAATTCATTAGAAAAACCCTTATTAATTCTACATATCATGACACAACGGTTTTAAACTCGGAATGAGAATAGATCCAGAGAATCGCCCAGGAAGATGTCGTTCTGCTGACGTATGTACAAAAAAAATGTGTACATGACGTATCACAGCAATAATTTGATTTACGTACTGTATGTACAGTATATCAACTAACAAGACCATCGTACACGGTTTCGCAGCCGATAATTATTTAATTACAGAATTCTTTTTTTCTCCGACGCGGGGGATCTTGTCGGATTATATTTAAATTAAGGGACTGGGATTGTTAGGATTTTCACGGGCTGTCCGAAATTCTTTCTGGCCTCCAATTTACCATTACTATGACGTTTTTTTTTCCTCAGTCAGCGAATTCGATGATTACTATAAATGTCGTAAATGATATTCAATAATATATTACTCATTAAATTTTAATTGCATACATAATCAAAAACCGTTTTACAATTACTACTATCAATATCTCAAGACTATGATCAAATCCGGTTTCGTTTTATTTATAAAAAATTCATAAAATAATATCGATATCAAAAGTTTTTAAAATCGACTGTTTAAAACAAAAAAAGATGATCACTCGAGGACGCCTAAAAGTAGTTGCTCCTTGAAATTGCCCCTCCAAATAAATATCCACAAACATATTTATAGGATCATCCCGTAGCGTATTTTTCACTAATAATGATAACTTTCTTAAATTGATAAATACTGTGAATATATAGCGCATACAGAAAATTTATAATTTTAAAAATTAAATAGAATTTTAAATGCGTTCTTGAATACCTATAGAATAAAGTTATTTAAAATTCGTTAATTTATTAAATTATTATTTTATTTTAAGTATACTGTATGTATAGTATATTTATAAAAATATTTAAATTAATAATATTTATCTTTAAATAATTTATTTATTCATTATTATTATTTTTAAATTGATTTTTTAAATTTTATTAAAATTATAAATCTTAAAAAATCATAGATCTTAAAATTTTTTTATTGATTTTCTAGTTATATAATACATAAAAAAATATTTTATAAAATCTTTTAATTTTTTAATTAATATAATTTTATTATTATTTTAGTAATATCTAAAGTTAATAAAATTTGTATTTACCTTTATCTAGCAATAATATAATTTATATAAATTATAATTTAAAAAATCAAGTTTTAAAATCAACTAAAATTATCTTGACTTAATTATATTATTGAATAATAATAAGAAAAATAAATCTATTTAATTGATAAAATATTATTAATTTTTATATACTAAATTATTAAAGTATAATATTTTTTTATTTTTTGCTAACCCAGTCTTGTTTATTAGCTTTAATAAAGTAATTTGCAATATATATTATAGGAATTACAAAAAAAGACATAAGATATTTTATATATTATTTATAATACTAAACTTCTTAAGATTATAGTCTACCAAATGACTTGTTGTTACTTCAGACCAAGAGAGAAACTAACTATCAAGGCAAAGCCAATATTAATTTTTATATTAAATAAATAGAGAATAAAAGTATTGTATTTAATAAATTTGTTTAGATATTTATTAGTAATAATAATATAACTATCTTTGATAACTTATTCATTGATCTATATATATATTTGTATTGTTTTTCAATCTGTTTATTGATTTCTATTGTTTGTTTCCATTGTTAAAAAATATAATACAGTTTCAGTCATTTGTGATAAAGCAGTTCTTTCTATTTATGAGTTATTTCTTTGATGCATTTCTGTATACTAGGAAAATATGTTATAATTTTGTATATGGCTGATATAAGAAACTTGAAAAGTATTTCTTTAATAAAAAGTTTGAGTTCTGATAATGTTTTTAAAGATATTTGTTGTTTGATTATTTGTATATAATTACTTTTTTATTATTGGATAAATATATTCTTTGCATGTATTGATTACAATTTTATTTACTTGTGCAATAAAATCTTATAATATAGTATCACAAAGAAAAGAGTGATAGTTATCTTCTATTTAATTGCATCGAGGACAAAGATTATCTGTGTAGAATATGAATTTTCTTATATACAGTTTGATTTTAATGTGCAATTCATTGTTCTATAAGTTAATAGAAAACTTTCTTATTTATTGATCTTTTATTAATATACTATTATTACTTATTTTAGAGAGATATATGTTATTTAAAGTTGCTACCCAGTTTATATATTTTTATTGATCTATAAAATCTATAAGATTTTATTTAAAACTCTTTATTATACTAATCTTTTGACTTGTGAAAGTTTTTAATATATTGTTTTGGCTGAAATATTTATTATATCCTTGTTCTATGCTAGAATTATTGTTATACTTGAAATATTAGATATTGATATTAAATTTGTAGAGTTTTAGAAGCCATACAATTGTTAAAGAGATTGATTTTGATCAAATGGCCTGCTATTTCATTATATTTTATTCCTGTGTGTACTGAAATTTTATACAAATGAATGTTGATGTTTTGGTTTTACATATGTCTTAAATATCTAATAGTAGTTTATAGTTTTTATATTTGCAAATCACTTGATTAGGTTTTTTGTTTAAAAATCAGTTGATATATAATATTATTACTTGACTATCCGTATAAAGATCTATAAAAGATTGAAAGAGTATTGTTATTAATACTATATAAATTGCTATAATCTTTGTCCTAATAAATAATGAATATTTATTTACTTGGATTTAAAATTAAAACTCCTGTTTCATAGGTATAATAATAATTTATTCTATATTCATACAGTATATAGTTTATTATATTAATCTGATTTGAATCCATCTATCTAGATTTGAAAGGAATTACTAGTTATAAAGATAATAATAAGTATCAGTTTGTTTAATATATATATATATATATATTTTAAATGCTAGCTCATCTTTGCGTCGAGGTAAGCAAGATTTATTTTAATAAGCAAAAAACCTAGGGACAACCAGGATAAATAACTACCCATACTGTCTAAGGATTTACAGATCAATGAATAGTACAAAGAGCTACCTATTTACATCTCACCCAACCAGAATAAAATAGTTACATGACCGTCTAGTGTAGGTATCTACTTACAAAAAACAAACTATGAAAAAATGAGAAGTATGTAAATACACATTGTGTCAATTTTCTATTCTACACCTTGATACTTCCTAGAGTGCGACTATTGGCCGGCCCACTGAGTGGCTTATTGCTACTCCAAAAAGAGGTGGCTAATATGCCAAGGATTCACCTAGAATACCCAGTACCACTGATGTTGAGGATTACCCATGTGGAGCCTTAACTTCACTAGCACTTAATCAAAAATTTTTTAAAAAAAAAGGGTTGTATTCGAGTCGAATTTTGTCCGAAGGGATGTAATATTGTTTAGCTGATCATTGTAAGTGGTTCCAATAAGCGGATGGAAGTATCAAAACCCTCCAAAAAGATACTAGCCCTGAGTGTGATGGTTGTGTTCGCTGGAGAAGAAATGAAGGGTCAGGTTATTTTCTATCCAAGGTAGCCTAATCCAGCCTTGTTCTTTTTGTGTAGCCAATGATGTCATGGTTTTTATGTCCTGTATCTACCCGTGCGACTGGCATGCAACTTAAATTGGACCCCAGGTTCTTATGGGTACTGAGGAAATGCATTCAGACACGTGAAGTGATCAATGGGAGCTTGTTTATTTCTTTTACTAATATGAGCTCTATCTGTCCAATCACGGTATGAGAAACTTTGTGCTACTCAAAATTCAGGGTCAAATTGAGGTAGGCAAAATCCTCCAGAAAAAACCAAGAATGAGCACTATGAGAAGTAAACATGATGACAAGAGAGTGGAAGAGTTGTCTCTTATCATCCACAAACTTCTGTAGTATTTCTCTATGGTGTGAGATGATGACACATCAGTTCTTCTTCCTTTTGGAACTTTCTTGTCTTTGGTAAGAAAGGTATTGCTTGACTTTCTGGTTACTAGCAGTTGAGTTTTTGTTCAAAGGGAAGTAATAACAAGAAGGGAGGGAAGTAGTAATGACTCTTGAAGTTTTTTCAAGTTGGTTTAAGGAAAGTTTTAGGACTTTATTAACATAGAAGTATGAAAACTTCTTGTGAACATTTTTTTTGTATATGATCAGAGGATTAGCGGAAAGAGTGTTGAAAAAATATAATGTCAGTTTGTTTAATATGCTTGGTTCTCCTTTGAAATGTTATTAAATTTGATTTTATATAATATTATTGCCTTGTATAATTATATAAGAGCTATATATTGATTCTTCAAAAGATGAGATGGTTAAATAATTGAATATTGCTTGTATTGAGTCAGAAAATATTTATTTTCTTCTAATAAATATTTATGAAAGATTGTTGAAGTGTAAAGTGGATATGATACTAAAGTTTGTTGGAATTATAATTGTTTTTTTTTTTTTTTTGCCCTTTATCAGGCTAGTTACGTATGCTTTATTAAACATTTGTAAGCTGTACATATGATATGAGATGCTAAAGCTAATTCTTTAATTAACTCACTCGTCTAAGTTATTTTACCCTTCTAAGTGCAACTTCGGGAGTAATTTATCACTCTGTTAAGAGTTCAGGTGAATACCCTTCCAATTTCTAACATCATTGCTTGCAGATTAATACTGCAGATCACTTTTCCAAGTTCTGACAGAGATTAAAACCCATCCATTTCATCCCATACTTTACCCATCTTGCAGGACCTGTTTGAGCATTGTATTTTCTACTTCTTTTTCCTTTAGTGGTACTTGACATGACTGATTTCCTGGTACTTTAGTCCTGTTTCTTCGCCGTTGTAGATATGTCGACTTTTTAATTTTGTCACCTCTGTTAATTTCTAATCTTTTTTCCCACTCTATTACCTTTTCACATCTGTCATTCCAAATTTTCTTTCTGAAATGGTTGTGTGTTTTCTTCTGCATCTTCATTATCCACTTTCTTGCTTCTTTACCAATTCTTTTTCCATAACACATTGAGTCTGCTATCTCATCCATTAGGTCCTTTTCTATTAGTCCCATGCAGAAGCTAAG
>CAJVPT010000265.1:0-34242 GCA_910592055.1 Acaulospora colombiana
TAAATAAAACTAGTATTAAGATATAATATATATAAATTTTATAATTTTTGGTTGTATAATTAAGGATTTAAAAATTGATAAAGTTGAAATTTATAATAAAAATATAGTAAGTGGACTCAAACTTTTGGAAGTAACTATAAATATATTAGTTTATAAAAAATTTTTTTTTGAAACACTTACCTTATCTATTTTATTGATAGTATACAAGATATGACATTTATATAAAATGAAAATTGATGTTATATTTATATTGATTTGTAAAGAGATTATATAAACTATTTTCAATGTTGAATTAGACAATAAAAGCAATTGATAACAAATACCTATTGTCATTAGTGATAGGACTCGATTTTATTACCCCTTGTAACTTATTATACCTAATTAAAAAAATTAATATGCCTATACTCTATTAGTATGTTCAAAGAAAATATCAAGGATGGTTAGAATATCTATAATTATTTGTTTTATTGTCTTGATTCATAGTTTTAAAGTAGATATGTTCTTCTTTACTTTGTAACTTTTGGATTTATACTTTTTTTTTTTTAGGGGCTGTATAATTTCAATGGCTTTTTTTTCATATTTGATATAGAAACATCTATCTATCTATATATTATAGATAATAAATCTGATTTTGTAAATAATGCTGCAAATAGCTTCTATTAGTAAGCCAGATAATATTACTTGGCTAATTGTTTGGATTATCTATCCACTGATGCCTTTTCAAATGAATATGTTTTATAGATTATTAGTTGTTAAGTGATTTTCTATTTCTTGTTTAATTGAGTGAAACTTTTTTTATCTATATGTATTGTGGCTTCAATATATATGACTGAAAGATCATTTTGTTTATACAGATTCTATAGTGAAGAGCTTTAAATTCCAGAGTTTGATAACAAATTGTCTATAACAATGATCCATATTGTCTGTGTAATTACCTGTGAGTTTTCTAGGATAGAGGTGTCAAAATAACTACTTCCAGTCTATATCAGTTTTTTGGTACTGATTTATTTTTTTAGTTCTTTATTATGTGACCTTTGTGATTTCTATTTTTTTATTGTAATAGAAGACTAGGGTATTTGTGTTTTATATAGTTGTGTATAAGGGCACTATCATAATAACACATTTTAACTCTTGTTTTGCAAGTTTGTCTGCTTGTTTCAAATTTTCGTCATTATTTTCTTTTTTGTTGATTTTGATCTATTTGACTTGACTTTATATAATATGTATGCAATTATATAGGTCATAAATAAGTCTAGCTTTTGTTAGCTTTTTGATTTGTTCTGAAGCTGTTTTGTATATTTTAGTTATAAGTTTGGCTAAGTCTGTATATATAGTTATTTCCTGTTTGTATAGTAGGAAACTAATAGTGAAAATTGTAGAGATGATTTTAGCTCAAAAGGTCAAGTACTATCCTGTGATTTTAAGATTAAGAGTATTATGTTGTAACTTGTTAGTTGGGAAGATGATTTCTATATTAAGTACATTTTAATTGTTTTGATTGTAGGCTTCATCTATAGTTATTTTGATTGTGTTACTTATATCAATGCTTTTATTAATCTCAATCAGTTTATGAAGTATTAAGTCTGACACATTGAAGAGATATGAGAAATTCTTTATACAGTAGTTTTGAAAGTTATGGCTATTTTGATTGCATCGAGCTCCTGATTGGGTTTATTGATCCAGCATTTGATATTATTAGGTAAAACTTGGATTCTGAAATGATATTCTTTTGAATTGCCTATGTTTGATTTGCTTGTTTTGATTACTGGAACTTGGTAGATGAAGTTTGTTGTGGCTTGAAATAACATATCTGACTTCTCTTATCTATATTTTCATTAAATTCACAACTTAAGTATTTTTCTAGTAGTAAGGTATCTGTAGTAAGATAGTATCAAAGTTTTGTTTGATCTTTGTCTTGGTTGACTTCTTTTCCAATAATAATATCTTGGTTGTGCTATAGAATATATCAAGATTTGTTTGTTTTTCTAGATGGTTCAAGTATCTCTTCCAGTTGTTAATTAATTTGTATTTTAGGATTGAGATAATCAAAACTAATATGATTATTAATATATGTTTGTATTGTGGTTTTGAGAGTAAAGAAAAAAAGGAGTTGTTTTCTTTTATTCATTTTGTTGTATAGAGTACCTAATTAATATCAGTTCAAACTTTTGTGTGATAAGTATTGAGAAGTTGTTTGATTCATATTATACTGTATTATATATCCTGAGTTCTTTTCTGTTATAGTAATACTATTTGTTTACTATAATGTCTTTGATATGGGTGAGCTTGTCATTATTATTCCTACTTATTATTTGATATTATATGATAATGTTCTTAGCTTGTATGTTATTTAGTAGATCTTGTATAAAGTTGATCTTTGTTAGAAAGATCTTTGGTATTTTTTGAGAATATCATCTTTTTATTATGTCATTTATTAAAGTTATTGAGTTCTTAGTCTGATTGTTTGTCCAACTAAGTTGTGGTTATAGTAAAGGTCTTAAAAATCTCTGTAGTATTTTTTCTGTTGTCACATTTTTATTTCTATTATATTGTAATAACTATTTAGGTATAGTATTGGTGTTAAGACAACTTTTAATAGTTGAGTATGGTACTTGAAACAGTTATATATATATATATCTATCTATTTGATTTAATTTTTTGTGAGTACTAAGTTTGTTAATAAGTATTCGATTGTGAAGAAAAGGATATAATTAGTAATGTAGTAATGTATTTTGTCTACTATGTGTTTTCTGGATATTGTATTACTGATAATAGTGACTTTTTTCTTGATAAAGTTGCATTGGTGCTGCTTTTCTTTTTTTTTCATGCCATATCTTGAGGACTTTTATTGCTTGTGTTTTAGGAACAGAGTTTACTTCATAATTTTGAAAAGTGATACTTTTTTGTGAACTATTCAGTATTAGAAGTTCAGATTTAAGAGAGTTGACTACAATTCTATTGAGATGGTAGAATGAGGTGCTAACTTCTATGATATCTTTGAGCTATTTTCTGTTTTGGATAATAAATATAGTATTATCTATATACTGTATATTATAATTGAAATATTGAAACTAGTAGAACTACTATTATTAAGGTTGTATCTATTACTTTTGAGTTGATATTTTTTTATGAAGTTGATAATGCTAATTAGTGAGTCATAATAAATCTTCAATAGGATAGATAAGATTGGATCACTTTTATTTATTCTATCTTATGAAAACTCTTTTCCACAGATCCATTTTTTCTAAAAAATTTCCTTTTATAAAGGAAAAGAAAAGGTGAACGGAGAGATGTCCTCTCAAAGAAAACTTCATAGCAAAACATTCCAGTAGAGATCCAACTATAATAAGAATATCCTCGCAAGAGGTAATGCAAACAAGTCACACAAAGAAACAATAACGCGAGCAGTAAAAGAAAACACTATAAACAAAGGAAAAGTCAAAGAAAACAATCAAAATGAAATACGTAGAGAAGACTTTAGCACCCAAAACCTGTCCCAGAATTTGGCAATACAGACCACCACATTAAATCCATCAACAGCAACCACCCAGACCACCAACTGGAGTGAGAAAGTCGAAAAAAACATCTCAGTTACCAAAGTTTTAACAATGAACCTACCCAACAGTATCCTAACAACAACCCACACTAAGATGGCAGAAGAAGCCCTCCAAGGAACAACCAATGAGACATCAAAAGCAGCACACATAGATGACTTAGACATGGAAATGGAGATAGAAGAAGAAACTCAAGGATCAATCTTACACTGGTAACAAGTTGGCAATAAGGGTAAACAAAAATTGGACAGCTAAACCCTCAAACCTAGGTCCCTCTCTCCTTTCGACAAAACCACCCACTATGACAGAGAAAGAGCCAAGATCGGTATCCCAGCAACAGACTTGCCAGACAAAACTACAGCTCAAAAGATAACTTTCCTTATCAAGGTCCTAAACTCACTAGACAGATTAATGACAATTCGTAGTAAAAAGAAAAAAGAGGTTGAACACATCATTGCTATTTTGAGTAATAAACAAGAAGCAATCGAGATCTGCAACATCCCACTGCCCGATACAGATAAAAAACACATGGATCTCATGGAATACACAAATCCAGTCCTAAAATAGAAAAATAGTATCAGAGTATGGGACATCTCTCTGGACACCAAACTCATAGAAGTACAACAATCCTTTGCCAAGTATAGAGTGATAAGCAACATCACAATGTCAACCCAACAAATGTGACAGACAGCCACGATTACCTATACAAACAAAGAGGACAAACAAGCTCTAATCGACAGATGGAGTGTCCCACTCAAAGCAGACTCTATAAGAGTTTTTGACACACAATAGAAAATGGATCAGATGAAAGCACATAGTCAAACTGCAGCAAAGCTCACTAATCTTCCACCCAACACCACTGCTTTTGACCTAAGAAGAATCTGCAAACAAACCAAGGCCAAGACCTGCTATATTCCAAAAAGGATGTCATATCAAAGAAAGAGATTCGCAGTTATCAGCTTTATTAGCTAGGAAGACTTAGAAGCTGCCATATCTCAAGAATTCCAACTCAGAGACTTCAACTGCACCTGACAATCAATTGAAGCTAAACTATGCATAATCTGCAATAGCCCAGATCATCTACTCAACAACTGCCCTATCAAATAAAGAAGAATGTAATGGAGGGAATACAATAAAAAAACAAGCAAACAAATTTGACAAACTATATAACAAGTTCAAATCAGCATACACTACTCCAATCAGAAATCAAATCAGACCTTCACAGCACCATTACATCAATCCAGGATTCTATATAGCAGCAGCCAAATCTGGACAATGCCAATCAAGTTGAGTGGAAGAGAACACCCCTACACTAATTGACATTATGGTCTTCTTTAAAAAAATCAAACAAGAAATTGAAGAGATTAAAGAAAACATCATTGACTTGAATAAAAGAGTGTACAACCTAGAGGTTCTAGAAGACAACCTTATAGATACCATGATAATTGAGAATGAGGAAGAAGATTCCTCAACCAAAACAAAACATCTAGTACTCAATCAAACAAAAATGAGCACTCCAATATCTGAGCTCAACAACAACAGATCCATAAGTCCATAAGTAGGATGAATCAAAATATGCACAAGTCACTAAATGCAATCTCAAACCTAATCCCTAACATAGCCTCCCCTCCAGAAATTATCAATGAGTAATACACCAGAATTTCTTCTATCAGAAAATCCATCATATAACAGTCATATCATACAAACAAAAAAAACATCCAGAGACATATAAATACGAACCTCTATAAATTCCACCATACCTTCAAATGACTATACATCAGAAGACAACCCTAGCAATATTAACTCAACAATATATACCAATTCAGATACTCAACACCCAATTTGGCAAACCACAACAGGCAACATCCAAGATCTAACAAATAATCACAAAAGAGAAACCTGGTTCAACTGATACATCACAAAAGGCTGGGACATTATAGTAACAACCGAGATCAATGGCACACATCAACAATCCAAACACTGGAAACACCCACTCTACAACATAATTTGGTCACATAATAATGAACAGACACTAGGACAAGAACTCAACCTGATGATCAAAAAAGATATAGCAGACCGCATTTATAAATATGACATATGAAATGGAAGACTCATCCATGTAGACCTCGCCTTCCCAAAAAAAACAAAAACTCAGAATCATAGGTATTTATTTCCATGCAGACAAAAGAGATAAAGAATGGCAAGACACTTTCAATAAACTGAAGCAATAGATAAGAGAAGCCCTTCAAAAAAGCTGGCATCTTCTCATCTTAGGGGACTTCAACAAAGTTCCCAATCTAATATAGAATAAAAATAGCATATGCAAACAAACAACATCCAACAAATCAACAGGCCCTCAGACAGAAATTCTTTTAGACTACAGTTTGAAGGACATATATAGACTACACAACTCAAACAAAAGAGAGTTTATCTGGTACTGAAAGAACAGCAGCAGTAGAATCGATCAAATCTGAATAAATATACTTCTCTCATGGCAAAGCAGAAAGCCTATATCAGAGAAGCCTTAGACCCCCTGATTTTCAGTGACCATAAATCCATCATAACTGAGATAGAAACATGGCAACTAAACTCTTACAAGGAGGTCTCCTATCACAAGCCAAACCACAGATACAATTGGCAATTAGATAATAGCAAACAATGGAAAAAATTCTTCTTAGAAGTTGATAAAGCCCTCAACAACCAAAGCATAAAGCCAAAATCAATAGATAGCCAATGGAATTGTATTTGCAACTATATTCTAAGAGCAGCCAAGCTCCACATTCCAAAGAGAAAACAACACAGGAAAAAAAAATAATTAGTGAGAAAGATATAATCAAAGATCCCTTAACACAAATGCAGCTCTTTCACAACAAACTAAAAGCCAGCCAAAAAATCAACAAACCTTCTCCCATCCTACCAAAACAGCTTTAGAAAAAGTTTTCAAATGTTCAACAGCATCTCACAGAACTAAAGACAGAGCACTCCAATAACTTTCTGCAATACTGGCTAGATTATATACAGAAAATTATACGAGATCACAAAGTTATTACCCAAGCAATCACTCATAGAAAACAAGTTCTAGCAATCAAATGCAGAACAATAATAAGATAAGAATACCTAGCAACAAACAAAAAAGCAATGATCAACAGTATTATGAAAAAACCCAGGAGAACCATTATTCTGGATAAGATCATCACAGAAGATGAAGAAGTGTCAATTATAACAAACCCACAGAAATCAAAAACAGGGTCAGACAACATTTCCAGAACTGGACATCAGTCAGAAAGATTAGACCAATCTCCAACTTTCCCTATTGGGTAGCAGAATACAAACCAAAAAAGAACATCAACCCCCATTGATATCAGTCAGCCCTAACCGAAATATCCACCAGTGAAATCAAAAAAGCAATATAAGACAGAAGTGCAAAATCAGCTCTTGGGAGAAATCAAATCCCCTATATAGCCTATAAAAAACTTGGAATCAAAGCAATAGAAGAAATCCGCCCCCTCTTCAACAGAATTATCAGAGAAGGGAACACCCCAAAAGATTGGAGCAAAGAAGTCATCTACCCAATACCCAAACCAAAGGACTGGCAAAACAATCTAAATATCACAAGACCGATCACACTCTTGGATGCAAAAAGGAAAATTTTCACAAAAATCATCACAGACAGATTGATATGATGTATAGGAGACCACAAGATTCTCTCAGAATTGAATTGGGCAGCACTTTCTGACTGCAGCACACAAGAACCAATCCATATAATAAACAATATCATCGAACATGCAAAAGACATGAACAGACAAGCCTGGATCCTCAGCCAAGACATGTCAAAAGCATATAACTTAGTCAATCTGGAAATGTTAACTTTAGCTCTCAAATGCATCAGGGTCCTCCTTAGCTTATCAACATCCTCCTGAATATACTCAACCACAAAAAAAACATAGTTTTGACATGCCATGGTCCCACAGCAGAATATGATGTTAAGGATGGCATTGACCAAGGAGACACAATATCTCCACTCCTCTGGCGTATCTTTTATGATCCACTCATAACCAAAATCGATCAAAACTTTTCAAGATACACAATCTCTACAAAGACTTACAGAAATCTCCAAGAAGGTTGGTCAACAAAAAAAGTAAATATCGCAGTTAGTGCATATATGGATGATACTATCTAGATCATAGACAACATTGAAGAAATAAAGAATTTTATCATATCGATGACATCAAAATCAATTTACAAAAATTACAACTCATTATCATCAATGGAAAAGAAAAAGACTTTGAGAAAAGGTTAGTAATCAACAATCAAACCATTCAGGGCTGCCCCAAAGGAATGCCAGTTTGAATTCTAGGAGTGTGGTATAACAGTTCAGGAAAGAAAGACTATCAAAGAAACCTAATTCAACAGAAATTCAAAAAGACCAAAGCACTCATAGGAATGAAAAACCTCACAGATAAATAAATGCAATACATTATTAATCATGTCCTAATTTTTTTTTTTTTTTTTTTTTTAACCCGCTGTCAGGCTAGTTATGTGCGCTTTATTAAACAAAAGTAAACTATACATACATTTATATTATGTGTCGCTAAAGCTAAATCTATAACTAACTCACTCGTCTTTGTCAAAAACTGACTCTAAGTGCAACTTTGGGAGTGATTTGTCACTCCATTTACAATTCAGGTGAAAACCCTTCCAACTATAAATATCATTGCCTGCAGATCACTACTGCAGTATTAATCATGTCCTAATTCCTAGTGCTGAATACCTATGCAATTATATGATTCTATCAGAAAAATCATGCAATCTCCTCATGAGCAACATCACTTCAATCTTCAAACACAAACTAGGTTTGGTTAGAATGACTCCTAACAACATTCTATACAACAAATACGAGTACAACATAATACACCTCTGGGACAGACAACTATTATTACATACCACAAACTGGACTAATAGAATTAATGGAACCAATAGAATAGGAGCAATCATAAGAATAAGACTTTAAACTCTACAAAATGAATTCTGATTAATATACCCTATCCTGAACAAAATAGAAAGTCCCTTGAAAAAGCTAGGCAATAACCTTACACATGATATCATTTAGCTCCTAAGAAGACATGGCTTCACAGCATACCTGCCACAAGAGACTCACAGCCTGACCTTAATAAAAGAAATTGAATCCCAATCGAGGATGTAATGAGCAAGACCTTTTTCACCAAATATTGGAAAAACCTAAAGAAATACAACATCCTCTTCACAGGACAATTTCTCAATACAGATAGAACTAAAATGCTAGAATGGTATCAAGTTATCCAAATTAATAAAAGATCTATTTCAGGCTCAACTCCTGGTTGATTCACTACTATACAAAATAAACTCAAAGAAATACTAGAAACTAAAGACTGAGATGATCCTATTACAATAAAAAATATCTTTATACAAGGCATACCCACTATTAATCTTTCCATAACTAGACTTCACTGGATCTATATAATAAAAGAAGGCATCCCAACCATTGGTAAAAGACAACAAAAAATAGATCAAAACATCACTAAATATAGACACTACACACAAAATCCAAAAAGCTCACCACTGGAGGCATGTGAAGGATGTACAATTAATGTCTTGGAGAACCAAACAAGAGAATGCAGCTTCACGACCACCAAACAACAATCCATTTCAATATTAGTCCACAAAAGCAAGACTTCAACAAGGAAAAGTCATCATATAGAAAGAAAAACAATCTGGCAAAACAGAGTTTTCCTCAACTCTCTATCCATCACACTTTCTGAATATATACATGTCCTTTCAACTCAACAGAAAGCAGATATTGAAATCTACCCTCCAAAAAGCATATATTCACATTATAGACAGTTGAACAAACTGCTCAAAAGCTTCCCAAAAAGTCTAAAAACACTAGCAACAATCAGAGAAAGGCTAGAAAATTATGCTATCTTTGAGATATTCATTGATGGCTCTCTAAACAACTTCAATGGAAAATACTACATGGGTCTGGGTTGGTTCATTATCACCCCAGACTCGAAAAAGCACACTTTTCAAGGACAAGTAACTACACACCCATTATCAACCAGAGCAGAAATTGCAGTGATCATTATAGCACTTAGTATTCTACCTGAATACAGTTCAGTAACTCCATATACAAACAGCCAGGCAGTAATCAATGGAATTCTCAAGACCCAAAAGGAAGACCCAAGAAAAATTATAAAGATGCAAAAAAACTCAAACCTCCAACTTCAAATAACAAGTCTATGCAAACAGAATTAAATAAAACTATTTCTAAGTAAAATAAAGGGACATTCAGGAATTGAACACAATGAAAAAGCAGACCACCTGGCACAGATTAATAAATGGAAAGAAATGAGACCAGGTGAGAAAGTGATTGAGATCCTAAGAACATAACATGGTTCCTTAGATATAGTTCCTCAATGAAATGACATCCTCACAGAAATCCCCATAAAAATGATCACAAAAAAGCTCACACAAACAATTCACCTAGCTAAATAGAGACTCCTCAATTGAACAAGATGTAATTACAGTGAAAGAATAATAAAAGAAATACACTGGCAGACAATCACCATCCTACTACAATCAACCAAAATAAGCAACTATCACACTGACTGGGAAGATCAAAAACTTAGAAAATTCTGTCTCAGCATTTGGAATGATGAACTACCAACCAAAAGCAAATTACATGTTAGAATTTTCTCCCTATACAAGAACAACAAATGCTTCAAATTCCATGAACCAGAAACTAGTACACATCCGTTCATCTGCAATCAATTTAAATCCAAAACTAAAGAGTTCCTAATTAATACTATAACCACCCAGGTCAGAAGTTACACAACACAAGAAGAAGAAAAGAAGTTTGAAAGTAAATTCACAAGTAAAACGAACTGGAGATACAAAGAGTACTTAATAGCAAGCATCAGAGAAACCTTCTTCAAAGAACTAGTCTTTCATATCCAAACCATTATCCCAGATAAACTGAACAGAAAGACCTGCCTTACTCAAATACATACCGACATAATCAATTTTCTATATAAAATATAGACAGAAAGATGTGAAACATTCCAGAAGTGGAAGGCCACTATGGGCATCACAAAAAAGAAAGAGAAATAAGCAAAATACGAGTCCAAAAAGGAAGATCTATCATTCAGCTTGAGGAAAAGACATATAAAAGATCAATATATCAGTCTGATCAATGACTTTATAGACCAATGGCTTACAAACATCATAGACAACTCCTTTATCTTTAAAATTTATTTTAGCACTAGCCCAGCCTTGGCAGGTTAGCCTCCTTACTAGGGGTGGCAACAAGTCGCAAGGTGAGTATCTCTATAAAAAGAGTTCTCTATTGAGTTTTATTTGATAGAAAACAGGTAGTAAGTTCTAGGGTAGCCTTCCTATGTAATTTTGCTGCAAATATACAAATAAAACAAGATTGAGCCAGCATTTAAAAAAAAAAAATTTTTATTCTTTCTTATACTTGGTATGGATCTGTAAGCTCAAAAAATATGATCACCTTGTTGAAGCAATTATAGAAACAGTCATTGATTATATTGATTATCTTGCTTGGAACTTTAATTCATTAAAATGAGGTTGTAAGTCTCTGTGTATTGAATATGTTATATACTTTGCTTATATCTTAGAAAAGCATGAAGCACTATTTGTTTTTTTCCTGCATATCTTCTAAAACTTGATTTATAATAGTAATAGATTTGTGATTACTTTTTTTAGGAAGTATAGCCCAGTTGTTTTCTAACAAAATTGAATGTTCTACTAAAATTTTGGCCAGTCTATTATTGATTAGTTTGGTAAAAAATTTTTTTATGGATTTCAAGAGAGTAATGGATCAAGTTATATTGATATTGTACTACCAATCTTTGATTTGCATATTGAATATATTATATTTTTTTTTCATTTTATGATTAGTCTTTTGTATATGAAAATGTTGTTGAAAAGTATGGTTATATTGTCTAAGATCTCTTTATTGAGATATTTGTATGCTATATATGAAATCTGTGAGGGTCTTGAAGTGGATTTGTTACTGATCTATTTGATTGTTTGTTGAATTTCCTTTATTGTAAATAGAATGAATGCAGGTTTATATCATTCTTCCTTGATATCGGGAATTGGTTGATGTACTTTTTGTCAGATTGTATTTTTTTGTTCAAAAACATGTCTTCCTTTTGTCCAATTACTGAAATGGGAGTGAATTGTATCTTTAATTTTTTGAGGTTTATATATTATGGTCTTTTCATTGATATTATTTTTGATAAGTTTGATTGTAAGAATACTTCTTTTGGGATTGTCTAGCAGTAATCTGATAATCTTTTTCTTATCTAGGTCATACTAGTTATTGCATTTTTATGTGCTTGATCTATATTGGCTTTTGTTTTACTATTTATATCTTTCTTAATTAGGATTTTCTTGAGACTTATTATTTTATCAATTTTTTCATTGATAGGCATAGTATCTTTACTAGGTACCTATGTTTTGATAAATATTTTTTTTCTTTGATAGCTTTTTGAAGATGGATAAATTGTTTTAGGTTGACTTTGGAATCCCTTTTTTTATGAGTTTGATTTGTCTTTTGTATTATATTAGTTGAATAAGAAGAAGAAATCTGGTTGGCTATGAGTATTTGGATCAATTTTTTTATTTTTTCTTATATTTTTATGTATTTATTAGCTGTATTGAGAATGGCTTGTCTAAGATAATTCCAGCTTTTATTAATATATATTAATTTTGAGATGAGGATTCTATTAAGTGTAGTTGCATATGTATCAAGTTTTAAGATAAAAGCCTTCCACTGTTTATCAGATATTTTCTTTTATTGAAAGCAGATATTGGTCAGAGGTCATCTATTTTATTTGTCATTTGTTTTTAGTTGTATATCTCTATATGTTATTTGTAGATTATGATCTATGATAATGTTAGTATTTTCAGTTATAAATATATCTATAGTACATTATGTGAGTTATGTATTTGTCCAGATCATGTCAATTCTGCTGAAGGAGGTTATGGAGTACTATATATATATATATATTTTTGAAGGTTGTGATATCTATATATATTAATTATTCTGAGATTATGTAGCTACTTGCAGAAGTTGTTTATTTTGTTTTTATATATTTTCCGTAGCTATTTATTTTGTTCAATCTGTTTGATAGGCTGATATTAAAATTTTCTTCAACTATAATGTGTCAGTTTATTTTGTTATATTGTTTAATTCACTTGATAATTTGATTTTGAATTACTGTTCTGAGTTTCTCTGCTCTAGCCAGGGAGTAGATACTAATGATCCTGCAGTAGGTTTTGTTAAAGAGTACAAGGTCTATATATGATACTCTGTCTAGATATATTTGAATTTTGATTACTTAGTCAGAGAGAGATTTTTTTTATTGTGATTCCTATTCTGATACTGATATAATTGCTTTCTTTCCACCACATTGAGTATTTTGTAGTTTTTCAATATATAGTGTTTATGTTTGTTCCATTTGTTTTTATGAAGATAACTTCATTCTAATCATTGATATACTATGTGGTGAACCAGATTTCTCTTTTAAGTATATTGTTTAGTCCTCTGCAATTTAGTATAATTATGATTCAAAAAAGTTTTATTGAATTGTTTTATATGAAAGCTATATTGGTATTAGATAGATTCCTTTATGGTTTGATTTTGTTGATTTTTTTTCTATCTGATGTCTCAGGTATATTTGTGTAGTATTAAGTTTTTGAAGTGTAATAGTTAAATTATGTATTCTTTTTATTATAGTTATATGTTTTAGGGATATTTGTTTTATTATTGTTATTGTTATTGCTCATATCATTTTTAATGTTATCTAGTATTGCAAAATCGAAGAAATTCTATTTCTTATTATTACTATTTATATTATTCATATTATTGAGAAGTAGAGTATAATTGTCTTATATAGACTAAAAAGATGTTTAATATTATGGATATGAGAGTATTCATAGTTCTATCTATGTTACTGATAGATCAGTAGAGTTTTTGTTGTTTTTATTGAATGTCATTGATATTTGAGAATTCTTTTTGTAATGTTTTCTGAGCATTGGTATATCTATTGTTTTTAGTGATATCTTATGTATTAGTATAGCAGTAGCATTCAAAGTTATCGATTCTTTAATTGAGACTATTAAGTATTTCTTTGATTGCATTGATTTCATCATGAATAAAGTTGAGTGCTAAAATGATGTTCTCTATTAAGTCTGGGGTGTGGTATTCACTTTTGAAAAATGTTTTTACTTTTTTGACTATTGCAGAATATAACCCTAGTCAGGCTAATATAAATTCTGATAGGGAATAAGTTTGTTTGTGAATGTGTATAGACTTGGCTGGTCTGTAGCAATTATATAGTTTACCAAATTTGTTGGCTTGTTCCTGATTGTATTTATTCCATTGTTCTTTTCATTCTTTAATAGTATATGTGATTACTAGGTAGTCTGGGCTATTACAGATAGTACTGAGCTTTGTGTTGATTGGTTTATATATTAGGATAATTTCTTCAAGGTTGAAAGTTTTATTCAGTACCTAGAAGAGGGATTGTTCATCATTGAAACTGAGGACTGCATACTTTTTAGATCTGTATAACATTAAGCAGAATATATAGCAAGTTTTTGCCTTTAATGTATAACAGATATGCTTGAGATCAAAAGTGTAGGTCCTAGATAGA
This sequence comes from Acaulospora colombiana, assembly GCA_910592055.1. Lineage (NCBI taxonomy): Eukaryota > Fungi > Glomeromycota > Glomeromycetes > Diversisporales > Acaulosporaceae > Acaulospora > Acaulospora colombiana. Next base: position 14,279 of record CAJVPT010000265.1, read on the forward strand.
AAATTGATGAGTTTATAGATAGACTATCCTTTTCTTCATTTGATTAGGTTCCATATTACATGGAATATCCTTACTGAGTCTGCTTTGATCAGTATGCTTCATGATTTAAGTGTCTTGTTCTTGTCTTCCTTATTAGAGAATATGATAGTGACTAATTGTCACATCTGTTGTATTGTTATCTTTATATTTATAATTTATACAAATTTGACAAATTTTTATTGTATATATGTATATAAGTTTAATGTTTAGGGGAATGTTTCATACTCTAATGCTTTTTTTTTATCAAGTTTATTAATCATTTTAGAAAATAATATGTGTATTGTATTGCTGGATTCAGTTAGGGTGATGTTACTGGCTTTTACTGCAAACTGTCTATCTCTAAAAATAATAATGATATGATTATTTTTCTCTATACATTTGTTTTGAATTGTAAGTAGTCCTTCAGAAAAGTTTAGTACCTTGATGAAAAGGATAATTTTCTTTCTTGTGAAGTCTTCTAGGAGAAGGTCCACTTTAATTTCAAGTTTGATTCATTTTCTGATGTATCTTATATTTCTGTCAAAAAGTGAATATAGTTTTAACTTTTTTTTTTGTCTTGATTCATTTTGCTTATACTTTTTATATATCTGCCAGCCTTGTTCTTTTTAGGAGGAAATGTTTTCTTCAAAATCTATTTCTATATCTAAGTTGTCAATTTTGTGAAGTCTTGTTTCACTGGTAATTGCTTCTTTATCTTTGATGTTTGAGGTTTCTTTGAAGTTATATTATATCTCTAGTTAGGAGTTTTGTTTTGCTTCAACTTATTCACTCTATGTATATTATTGATTCATAATTTTGGTTGTTATTATTATTTCTATAGTACATTAGTGTTTTGCGAAGTTGTTTGTAGAATGTTTGGGTATAGGAAGTTGTTAACTTGTATGTAACAGTTAGTCTTGCACTGGGTTTCTTGCCTATTTTTTGTGCTTCTTTGTTGATAGGGCTGGCCTTGTTCTTTGTGAACTTGTCAATTTTATAATTAGGCCTGTTATTTAAGTATTACATTCTTTTTGATATCTCTATTTTCAACTTTTTCTTTTCATTTTTATGGTTTATGCTATTGCATCACAAGAAAACAGAAAAGAGTTATGAGTTTATAAAATGTAAAAAAGTTCCTATTAATTATAATTATATATTTTAATATTATTGGTAATAGAAAAAAATATATAAAGAAATTAATTTTTAATTGAATAACTATTTTAAAAAAATAGTTATAATATTAAAAGATAGATGAAAAATATAAAATATATTATTTTTATCTCTCAATAAGTTTTTTAGATAGTAAAAAAAATTTTAAAAAGAAAATTAAGATCTTCAAACACTAGTTGAAATTATGTCATTTGGCTGCTGAATTATTGCCAAATTTGCAAAAATTAATAATAAAAAAATTGATAAATTATTTACAATTGCTGCCACTTGGCATTAAAAATATTAGCAAAAAATTGACAAAAAATATTGACATATTGCAAAAAAAAATTCAGCACAAAATTTGGTAATATTGTGGCAAAAAAAAATTTTGCATACTACGATCAAAAATTTGACAAAAAAATTGATACTGTAGTAAAAAATTTGACAAAAAAAATTACTGTGGAAAAAAATTTGACAAAAAAAATTGTTGCAGAAAAAAATTTGATAAAAAATTATTATGGCAAAAAAATTCAAATTTCATGAAATTTATTAAAAAATTACAAAATCAATTGACTAAATTATTCATCATTTTCCTCTTTCTCCTCTTTCTCCTCTTCCTTCTTTTCTACTTGCTTTTCTTTTTCCTTGAAGACCTTGGCTTGACTCTTTTAAAACTAGCTCCAATTGATTTTACCTTACTGAATGTTTTCTAAGATTTTTCACTTTTTTTTTTTAATCTAACTACCTTCTGAGATTTATCTATTTGTGTACTTTTCCCAATTTGTTCCTCACTCTTGAATACATTAATAATTCCTCATATTTAGTAATTTTTCATCTTTTGGATTTATCTATTAATTTTTTATCTTTTCCTGTCTCTTTTTCTTGTTTATATTTTAAAATTTCTTCCAAACTGTATATTCAATTTGATAAGCCTTTTGGTGGAATTATATTATAGAAATATGAATCGTCATGATATCATTTATGAGTCAGCTGAAACACTTGAATTGATTTTGAATGTTCATTCAAATATTTCAACAAATTCTTTAACCATAAGTAATTATGATTAATATTATAATTATTCAGCATAAAATATTTTGCTAAAAAAACCTCTTTAGAACATCAACTGTAATTATATATATTTATTTTTCTTTTAGTAAGGTTTCCCAGATCAATATCACTTTCTTCAGATGAATGCACCTTTGTTTCTTTAATTATATTAGTTAATTCATTCTGATATTTGGCAACTTTATTTAACCTTAATTCAACAAGTGACTGTATGCTTTTAATTCTTCATACTTTTTTCTTAATTATTTGGTAAAAATTAATACATGAAGATAGTATAAATACAAAATATTATTAATCTTACTTCATTTAATCAGCTATTTGCATGTAAATAATGATTGTCTGCTTCCAGTTTTTCAGTTTCTGCCTTCTGATATTCATCTTTCTAATAGCAATGTAAAGTATCTAACTATTTGTTTATTTGCTTTTGTGAATAATTAAAATATGGGACCATAGATTTTATTAATTAAGGTATCAACTTTTGTAATATTTTTTTATTCACATTACTCAAAAAAACTTTGTCTACCCTCAGTTTATATTTGTTAGGAATGATTTTCATTAAGACCTTCATTTCTACTCTTGCTTCTTCTAGTTTTGGCTCATCTTCGGTAATCAGTTTTACCAGTTTTGTCTCTTTACTACTTCTTTTAGGTTGAATTCTTTGGTGCTTTCCTAAACTCGACAAACTTTCAAATTCTAATATATCAGCTGCTCTAAATTCTACAACAACTATAGGATCAAGTTCAGGTTCTACAGATTTGAGCTAATCAATTTCCTTTTTTAAATCTTTTATTTCATTTTTTTGCTATTCTGATTTTTTACAAAACTTATTAATATATTCCATTAGGTCTATTGTTTTACAAATTCAACATTTTCTCTTTTTAATGTTTCGACTTGTATACATAATTCTTTATTTTTTAAATAAATCAGTTGATTAATAAAGATAAAATTTAATAATTCAGCAATAATTTAATTCTAACCTTTTTCAATATCCTCTCTGTTTGAGTTTCAGGTGACATTTCAACTTCTGATATTGATATTCACGCAAGCTCAGATGCCAATATTTTAGGCAATACAATAGATGATCTTTTTTTAAGCAATTAGGCAGCTATAGTAAGAATTGAAGATTTGGCATCAGATATTACTAAATGAACTATTGTCACTTCTAATGCAATTGATACAAAGGAAGTTTGTGATGGCAAGGAAGGTTGTGAAGATTGTAAAGATAAGGGTGACTGTTTTCTATAAAAAATGTGTCCAGTTGATTTTTTTTGTTCAGATATTTTAGATGTTAAAAAGAAATAGTAAATTAAAGGGATATTTAAATAAAATTATTTATATTGTTTTAATACAATTCGGAGCTACATATAATATTATACTATTATTTATTATATTATATTACAATTTAGAGTCACATATTATATTATACTATATATTATTTGTCATATTACACTTGTATTATACTACAATTCAAAGTTATTTAATATATTAATCACAAATTTGCCACTTTATGTTACTATTTGCCAATTTTCAAAATGTCAAGAAAACATTTAATTTCAGTTTTACTTAATGAAAGTTTAAGAAAAAATGCAAAAAAGTAAAAATTACTTGCAACTGAGTAAATACAATAGATTACTTGTTAATCCACAAATGAAATTTTCATATAGATATTGAAAAACAAAAGATGAACATTCGCAAATGAAGAATTCACATTTCAGTACAAAATAAGAAATATTTTATCAAGTCAAATTATGTCATTAAGTAATAATTAACTAAATTTGAGATTGAATAATACAAGTTCTGAAAATAATGAATCTGAAGTTGATGATGATAAAGAAATAAATGATATATTTTAAGATTATTCAGTATCAAAATATAAAATTTTATCAAATTTTAGCAAATTTTCAGATAGTTGTTTTATATAAATTTTGTTGTAGATTATGAATCATAGAATTTGATTTAATTTATCAAATAGTGCAACAGATGCATTGCTAAAATTTATGAAATTGATGCTAATTAAAATTAGTGGTGAAGAATTTAAGCTCTTTTGTAAATCTTTGTATATCGCTAACAATAAACTTAGATTATCAAATCAGTTCGTTAGTTTTGTGGCATATCAAAGATGTCACAAATTGTACAAATAGGATAATGTTCTTGATTTTCAAAAAAACAATCAGCTATCAGTTATGAAGTATATTCATATTAAATTTCTCAATTTGACAATAAAATGAAGAAAAACTTGCAATTTCCTGTCTATACAATCAGATTATTAAATGGAAATGTAATTAATTAGTCCAATTTAGTTTTTCCATATTTTACTATTCAATATCAATTGTCACAAATGTATCAAAATCTGAATTTTGAATTTAATCTTTGGCATTGAGTAGATCGATCAAGCATTGATAAACTTCTTTATGATATCTATGATGGGGATATTTGAAAAACTTTTAAAAATGAAAACTGAGAATTATTTTTTAGTAAAGAGATAGCTGATTCATATTTGGGATTGGTGCTAAATATTGACTGGTTTCAACTATTCAATAATAAAGTACATAGTACTGGAGTTATATATGCAGCTATTGCAAATTTTCCATACGAAATATGATTTAAACACAAAAATATGAGCTCCTAGTGAACCAAGTTTACACCAAATAAACTATTACCTTTCTCTAATTGTCAACGATTTAACCAACTATGGTAAAGTATAAATTTGATTCAACTGTTGAAAATAAAAAAGAAAAAATAATTCAGATGACCTGAATTTTAATTTCGTGTGATATTCCTACTGTACGAAAAGCATATGGATATATTTCAATATTAGTGTCATGTCATCTTTGCAAAAAGAATACCAATTATGAAAATAATCATTATAATTTTAGTGGTTGGAAGATATAAACGAATGGTTTATACTGAGAGATTTGGTAATACATAAACAAGATTCTACCAAATGGAGATACTGTAGTTCAAATGCAGCACGAAAATATTTTGTCAGTGAGAATCATGCCAAATGGTCTGAATTCCTTCGCATACCTTATTTTAATCCAATTTGGCATTTGATTATTAATTCTATATATTGTCTTTTCTTAGGTATTGATAAATGGTTTATTAAATGAATATGGATTAAAGAAATAATACTGACGAATAATACATTGGATAAAATATAATTAATGATGGAAATTTTTCAAATGCCATCAGATATTGGCTGAATTCTAAGAAAAGTAAATAGCAGCGAAGAATTTTTGAACTTTATTACTGATCAGTAGAAAAATTTTTTCACAATATATATAACTATTGTTCTATGGGAACATCTTCCAGATATGAATTATCAAATTTTAACAAATTTTGTCAAGATTTGTCAAATCTTAGTATGTTGAATTTTAAGATGAAATTTGTTAAATAAGACTTACGAAAGATTAGTTACAATAATTAAACTAATAGAACAAAAATATGGTGAAGAAAAAATTACTTTGAATCTTCATCTTTTATTATATTTATATAAATACGTATGTGATTATGAACTATTGTATGCATTTTAGTGTTTTTTATTTGAGAGGATAAATAATATATTAGGTAGGTTTTTTAAACAAATTTAATATTCAAAAGTAGAATTCTAATGAATTTTTAATTTAGGTTTATTGCCTAATAGTTACTAAAATATTGAATCTGAATTAATGTGAAAATTGATGAATGATTGTCAAATTATTAATCTAACTATGTCTTATCCTAATAATTAGTGACTTGAAATTTTAAATAATCAATCAAATATCAACTCAATTTCTAAACTAGATCAGTTTTTGGCTGACAAGTTATATAGATTTTTAAACAATACATATAATATTTATAAAATAATAATCAATGGATCTGAACATTTTTCAGTTGAACTCTTGCATCTGAAAAAATCAAATTTAAAAATATCTGCCAAAATATTAGATCTATTAGTTGAATACCATGAGGTATTATATAAAACCATAGACTTTTGAAGATCATTTACAAAAAATAATAAAAATTTGATAATTATTTAGAATAGAGTAGATCAATATGGTAGATGTCGAATTGGGAATGAAATATTCGATTTTGTTATGTCCTCATAAAATATTAAGGGCTCATTTATATTAGTTAGATTTGTGAATTACAATAAAAGTATCAATTTATATTTCAGAAAAGTTCAATTCTTTTTTATATATTCAGTAAACTTTTCGAATAATGTTATTGAATATCAATTGACCTTTATTCAGGGTACAAACTGGTTAATTCAGCAGAAAATAGATTTTATTTTGAATCTGAAAATAATGTGAATGTTGAATTGTGAAGTATCAAATTTTATCTAGTTAGATGTGAATGCATAATTCCTATTTATAATATTTTTGGCTAATTTATTTCATTTATATATAGAACCTCAAATTAATAAGACTCTCGCAAATATTTAGCTATAATTCCTTTAAATAGTAAATATAATATATATTAAAATTCAACAAATATGTAAATTTTGGCAAATGTCTAATAATTTTTAAGGAAAATTTTAACAAAATATATAGTAAAAATGGTACAAATATGGCAGATAATGCCAAATTACATTGTATAAATTGTTTGATGATTTATTTATGCTGAATTATATAGTAGAAATTGATTGACAATTTATTTATATCAAATTATATGCCTAATTATATGATAAAAATTGATTGCCAATTTATTTATGTCATTAATATACCAAATTATTTGTTTTTTAATAAATATTATATGAGTGGCATTATTTTGAATAAATATTTTTTAACTAATGAAATTTCTATTCCAATTAGATAAAATTTCTATAAAGGCTTTTTTATTCCAGTCAGATTAATTCTATTATAATATAGTATTAATATCAATAATATAATAAATAAATTTATATATTAATAAAAATAAAATATTTTTCTTGAAGTCATTATATGTAAGAATAATTAAATTTATTATATTGTTCAAAATTATAGAATATTTCAATTAAAAAAATATTTTTTAAAAAAGATTATTTATTTTTTAAATTGTTTTTCTTTTTTTCTCTTTTTCACTATAATAATTTAATAATTTATTATTGTTTTTTAGATTAATAATAATCCTTGTAGATAGAAGTTATAACCAATTTATCAGAGAAGTGAAATATTGTTCTTTAAATTTGACTTAGTATATCTAATTTAGATTTTGGTTTATTTAGTTCAAACTAGCTTAATAAACTTTTCATATTTTTTAAGTAATGTAATTAATCCTTTAACTAATAATGTATAAAAATAAATTGATCAAAACTGAGATCTTCAAGTTTCTATTCCAGTCAGATAAAGTTCTTGAAAAGATTTCTTTATCCTGATCAAACAAACTCTTCCGTAATATGATACTGGCCTCAACAGCGATAAGTGAATCCATATATTGGAAGAAAAATAAGTTCCTCAAATGTCACGAAGCTTAGAGAATATCCCAATCAGGCAAACCCTTTTCGAGAGGAAACTGTGAAATAGAGTAAGAACCTTTTGAAGGGTTTTGATTTGCATTCTCCTTTTCCTTTTTCCCAGTGCTAACTTTAGCAATTCAACATTTTTTGGAGTAATCTATAGTGACAAACTGTTGTCAATAACCCTGGTTAACTTAGAGGCACTATTGCCAAGCTACTAGAAGAGTGAAATTTTGTTCCCTAAATCTGATTTAAAGTATCCAGTTTAGACTTAGTTTTGTTTAATCTGAACTAGTTTAGTGGACTCCTTATATTTTTTAAGTAGTGTAGTTCTTTAACTAATAATGTACAATAACGAGTTAATCGCTTTGTGAAAGTCTGTAAAATATTTAGGTATTTCTCAATATCTCAATAAAGATACACCATTGTGGCATGATTGCAGATTAAAAAAAAAAAAAAAAAAAAAAAAAAAAAAAGTATAAAAATAAGTTGATCGTCATGTGAAAATCCATGTAATATTGTAAATGTTCTTTTGATATGTATCTCAATAAAGATATACCATGATGGCATGATTGTGGATTAAAAAAAAAAAAGTTTGATTTGATTTAAATAAATTTTTATAAATTTTTGCAACTCACTGTATATTACTTCGGTCAATTGTTTCTATCTTTTATTTTTACCTTTTATTCTTTCTCATTATCTCTTTTTTAAAGTATTATTTCTTCGCGTAAGACTTTATATCACATGACCATGGTGACTCTATATGCACAGTATATAGTTATTGTCCAATCCTTTGAGGTTGGATTTTGAGAAGCGAAAATATCAAGGAAAATGAAATTTTTAAGCATAGTGATCTAATCTGAACAAATTTGATAATCAAACTGGACAAATTTATTAATCGAATAAAAATTTTTTGTAATATATAGTAGCTATGAATATGGAAATTTTTCATTGAGATTTGTATTTTGTATGAGAGTTAGGCTTATTAAATAATGTTATAAAATAAACACTGGAAATCCAAATTACAAAATTGAATAAAGACTATTGAATTAATCAGTTCTTTAAAAGAAATAGCTTACAAGTTCTAATATAGATATAAGCAAACCGCAAGGATATTGGGAGGCGAATTTTTTATATTAATCTTTATAATACAAACTCGCACCAATACAATTTTGATTCCTGGTGTTACCAATATACAAACTATTCATTGTATGAGTTTAAATATTTTTTCCGTAAGAATCATCCAAATATAAAAGCGATATATATACACAGCGTGTGTTTTATAAGCAAGTTTGGTTTCCTTTTAGTATTTCCGGTAGCTTCAAGTATGGTATGATATCAAACACAAACACTTATTGTCTATTCATCCCAAGGGGATACTCGCTGGGTGTCATAAAAGTCACCGCTTGATTTGTTCAGGAATAAAAGATATTCAAATGGTGCATTAAATTTGTGAATCTTTATATTATTATTGATTTTATTACTGGGCCCTACGTACAATTAAAATAGTGTTAGTTGTTATCATAAAATAAAAGATTCTTTAATTTTGAGGAAGACGATGTATATTCGTGTTCCCGTGGTATACTTTATAGGGGTATCGATCTTTTTTTTTTATTAAAGGTCGCAAATGAAATCGATGAGTGGATCTAGAAACGGGGAAATATGAAATATGAAGTTTGTCTGGTCTATTTATTATTATTATTATTATTATGACATAAAGTGTGCGGGTTTTATTTTTTTAAAAAAATATTGAATATTATTTACTTTCCGTGCCTACTATGCATACGTATCCAAATTTTAAGTACACAGTATAATATGACACAATGCTTTTATCTCGTTTTTTCGGTTGAGTCGTCATGGTAAGAATGATCAGTGTCTACTTTAAGACTCATAAATAATATATTATATTTAGTCTAGTTATCGTCATGTACACAAGAAGGTAAAAATATAATGAATAAAGATATTAGAAAGGAATCAAGAAAAGACTTTTAACAGGCCCAGATAATAAATTTTATTTAATTGTAGTATTTTTTAACATTTATTACATTTTACTGTAACTACTCTATAAATATATTGTATTCTCATTTATATTTTATACATTTTATAGGGATGTTTTATTTTATGCAGAGGAAAAAGGCAGGATTATTTACGAGGTAGAACCCTTTTAGAGAAAACTTTCAAATGAGAGCTTTGGCATAGAAGGAAGATTAAAACTTTGCAGGGAAAATAATGAGACTATAGCCAAAACCCTAAAAAGAAGTTACGCATGTTTCTTATACAGTATCATAGGAATACCATTTTCAAAATAAAAAGGTCTTTTAAATATTTTGAATATGTCTATTTGCAAAATTCCGACAGATTAAACTCGTCATGGTCATGTATACAGATGCGTACCTTTGAAAATAGAGCACAGACGCAAAGGATTTTACTCGGACAGAAGTCTACTAGTTATAGACATTATACGTACGTACAGTACGTAATACATGAAAAGGCAAAATTTTTTCTGATTTTTTATTAGAAAATCGTTCAAATGCAGTGTCACCTGTCTGCACTCATGCACGCATGCATACGTTCACTACGTTCACAGCAGCAGAGCTCTAGTTGCTATTTTCGATCACGCAGGGGGTGTTCTCCATGGATTTTTCGTGCGTCACCCCTGCGTCACTAATACAGACCTTTGCAGGTGCAAATACAATTATTTCGAGTGAAATTTCCGTACAATAATAATTTATATTATTTAAAGTGTTTTTCGGATTTATTTCTAGTATATCGGAAATTCAGAAATTGAAATCTAGAATTGCGGAAATCTAAAAGTCAAAAACAAGGTATCTTCAATTCTATATGCTATAATACTATGCCGTTATGCTTTATGGTATATTTTATAATAATATAATGTTATAATGTTATATGCTGTAATACTACATTTTATAATTCCATATGCCATAATGCTAATATATATGCTGTAATTCCGGGAATAATAACAATTTATAAAATCCAAATTTAAATTTAGAATTTAAAAAAATTGAATTTATTTTTTTATTTTCTTTTTTAATTACAAATTTTATTATTAGTTGACTTTATTTATTTTGATATTTGTTTATTAAAAATTTATTTTATTAATAAAATTTTTGCATTGAAATAATATTAATTTCACGAGATATAAGGACTGGCGATTTCGCACAAATTTCGCGAATTTCGTTATGTGCCGATCATTTTATTAGGTGACATACAGATATTTTTACGTTAATGTAAGTAGTTATCATAATTCAGAAATTTCACTCGAAATAATTGTATTTGTACCTGCAAAGGTGCTGTATTAGTGACGCAAGGGTGACGCACGAAAAATCCATGGAGAACACCCCCGCGTGATTGAAAATAGTAACTAGAACTCTGCTGTTCACAGCAGAGTTTTAGTTGCTATTTTGGATTGCACAGGGGGTGTTCCCCGTGCGTCACTTGTGCGTCGCTGGTACAGGTCCATATACAATGATTTTTAGTGAAATTTCCGTAATATAATAATTTATATTATTTAAGTTGAATCTTCAGATTTTATTTCCGACATATAGTGAATTCGGAAATCGTAAATCAAAAAGCATAAATCCCGGCGATTTCGCGCAAACTTCGTTACGTGTCGACCATTAATTTTCAACACGTGAATACATATATTTTTTATATTAATGTAAGGGGTCCTCGTGATTCAGAAAACTCACTAGAAATCATTGTATATGGACCTGTACAAGCGACGCACTAGCGACACACGGGGAACACCCCCTGTGCAATTCAAAATAGCAACTAAAACTCTGCTGCTGTTCACAGCACAACTTTTTGCTTTACTCATGGATACTTCGGATAAAAAGATAATCGTTAACACTTCATGCGACAATGATAAGTCGCAAAATTTTCTTGATGAGATTGCAAAAGAGATATGTAACCTGTATGTCGAAGAAAGGTCAAAGGGAAAAATTACCAATTTGATTCTTGACTTAATTTTTCAATATTTAGTAAAAAAGCAACAAAACCCGGAGGACGTTATTAACTGGTGCTTAAATAATGAAGCAAATTCTGCTGTGCAAAATATTCTTGCAAGTTGTTATCGCTTTGATAGATGTGTTGAAAAAGACAAACATAAGGCATTTAAATATTATCAAAAATCTGCTGAGATGGGTAATTCAGAAGACGTGTTTCTAATTGGAGTTTGCTACAATGAAGGAATTGGAGTAGAAAAAGATGAACACAAGGTATTCGAGTATTATCAAAAATCTTCCGAAATGGGCTATATGAACGGAATATATAATGTCGGATATTGCTACGAGAAAGGAATTGGAGTTGAAAAGGATGAACATAAGGCATTCGAATATTATCAAAAATCTGTTGCGATGGGTGACACAATGGGAACATTTAATGTTGGCATTTGCTATAAATATGGTAACGGAGTTGAAAAGGATGATCATAAGGTATTCGAATATCTGCTAATATGGGTAACGCAATGGGGACGTTTAATACTGGAAATTGCTATTATAACGGGATCGGAGTTGAAAAGGATGAATATAAGGCATTCGAATATTTACAAAAATCAGCTGAGAAGGGTCACGTAGACGGAATGTTTATGGTTGCTACTTTTTATCGAAATGGGGTTGGAGTAGAGAGAAATCCACAAATGGCTACTAATTGGTATAGATAGAGAAATTTGTTACTAGGTAATTATCAATAACGTAATTTTGTATTTAATATATTAAATATTAGGTATTAGTGTTAAAACATTTGTAGCTACAAGTAACCAAGCTTATGAAAATTATGGTATCGATGAAGAATTAAAAGAAATACTCGATGAAAAGAAATATTTATTATCTTGGATTCCTTATGAGGAATTTTATAATATTTTAGAGATAGGACAAGGTGGATTTTTGACCGTCTTTTTTGCCAAACGTAGAGGGGAAAAGATTTGTTTTGTGCTCAAACTGCTTCACGGATCGGGAAATAATCACAAGGAATTCATATAAGAGGTAAATGCTATGATATTTCGTTTGTCGTGTTGTCATATTTTTTATCTAACATAATTCATCTTATTCAAGTTAAAAGCATATTGTGATATTGGCTGTGAAAATCCTATATTCATTCAATGCTACGGAATATCAAGGGACAAGACTTCGGGTGATTACATTCTTGTCATGGATTTTGCACCAGAAGAATCTTTGCATAATAATCTTTATCGCATCTCGCAAATGGAATGGAAAGAAAAGATAAATTTATTATTTTACATTTCTTTCGATCTTCAAATAATCCATTCATAAAATATCATTTACCGAGATTTACATAGTGATGATGTGCTACAAACAAGCCTAAATAGTGGATACATTTCAGATCTAGGTCTTTTGGTATCGAGTAATATGAAAACCTTATCTAATGGAGTCTATGGAATTTTACCGTATATAGTTCCAGAAGTTTTATGTGGCAGGCCCATATACTATGAAATCAGATATCTATTCATTCAGAATAATTATGTGAGAAATTTCATCAGGAAGGGCCGTGCCTTTCGATAACTCATTCGCGGAGAAAATAATATTTAATAATTTACGACCTTCGATAGTTAACGGTACACTACAATGTTATATGAATCTTATGAAAAGTTGTTGGGATAAAAATCCTGAAAATCGTCCATTCACTGATAAAATTTACGAAATTTTCACAGAATGGCAAAATAATGAAAATAATTTAAATATTCTAACTGACTCAAAATCAGATGAAACAGCAAATACACATGCTTATGAGGAAACATTCTATAAAAGTGGGTTAATCTCTTATATTGATAGTAAAATTCTTGATTTGGAGATTGGATAGTCAACTACAACATGTATTCATTATTATAAATTATCACATTTATGGAAAAATTGCAACACAAAACAATAACAAAATAACAAATACCGTGATTCATAAATATATATTTAAAATACCTAAGTCATTATTTGAAGTGTAAGATGATTTGGTGACTCTGTTGAAATTATATTGCAATTGTATAGTCATCAAAATTATCTATATTGAGATTTTTTAAATTTAATTTTTAAATTTAACACAATATTATAAATATTGAAGGTAACAAAAAAATTCGTGGTTTTTTTAAATGATTACTTTTGAAAATCATGCTATTTTTTTTTTTTTTGATAATCATTTTATTAATTATTTTTATTATAACAATTTGTTTTAATTAAAAATTTTTTTTATAGTTTTATTCCATTTTAAATACAATAATAATTAGATTATTAATTATTATGTCTTAATTTATTTATTCACATAATTATCTTTGTATTAGAATTAATCTTCATCGAATTTTTTAAAAAAATTTTTTTTTTGTGATTACTTATAGTCAAGCTAAATTGTAAACTATCTATCAAATCTAACAAATTTGTCATCAACAAATGCCTCTAAATTTGATCTTGAAAACAATAGTCACTTCATAATGGACTTTGAATAAGGAATTCTAGTTTATATATCATTACTAGCAAGTTGTCACTGCTAATTATCCTATTAAACCACTGAAATATAGAAAAATATAAAGAATTGAGCTAAGAATAAGAGAAGATATTTAAAAATACACATATATATTTATAAGAAAATAAAGCAAAATAAAAAGAAAAATAATCTATTTTTCTCAATGATTTTTATTTTAAAATTTTTTTCCATAAGATTTTTTTGATTGAAATATCATTTCTTCTTTTAATTATTTAAGAAACTTATTTATTTATAATCTCAATTTTTTTCTTATATATTATCTAAAATACTTATCATTTTATAGAAACTTTTGTATTAAGAACATATCTATTTTTAACTTGCTTTAAACAATAATTTTTTATTTACTTATAATAGATAATAAAAATTTATAATAAATCTTAAGTTTTTATATGACTCAATAAGAATTAAGTATATTGTATTAATATTATATCTTTTAGCAGCCATATCAAGTTAAAGAAAAATTTACTAATATATATTTTATATTATTCAAAGTCTAGATTTCTTAATAGTACTTTTGTTTTATAATAATATAAATATTTAAATATAAAAATAAGAATTCTTGTTAATTATAATATTTTTTTACAATTTCTAAAAAAATATATTCTTAACTATATTTAAAAAATTAGAACTTAGTATATTTAAAAATCTATTAAATTTATTGTTTAACTAGAATAAAAAAAAATATTATTTTTAAATTTTATTTAATTAGAATAATAGAAAAAAATAATTTATTTTAAATAAATAGTAGTTTTTTTACTATTTAAAGGCCTATTGCTTAATTTTTATTGATTTAATAAACTTAGAATTAGAGTTAACTCAATTAAATAAAGAGATAGTAATAAAAAATTTTTTTTTATTCAAGGATAACAAAGTTCAATTACAATGAAATTATAGTTTATAATCTTGTATAGAAGAATTTTTCTATATATAAAGCTATTTTATATATATTAAAAATATCTATACAAATTTATTTTAGACAAACCAAAGTATTAAAGAATCTATTTACAAGTAATTACCCATATAACTTATTGCTGAAAAAAGCTATATTATCTCATTAACTTATATCTATATTACCTTTTATATCTCTTATTTCTTCAAGCTCTGGATTTATAACATAAAACTCTTTTATATCTTATTCTATTAGATATTTTTTATGATACCTATTATAGTATACTTTTAAAATACTTATATAAATTTTTAAATATTATCTTGTTTTATTAGTAACCTTTTTTATATAATTTATTACAGTCTGCTTATAGGATAATCATTTAAAATCTTGAATAAATATTAATTTGATAGAGATTCTTTTTTAACTAATATGTTTAGATTCTACTGATCTCTTCTTTTTATAGCTTGCAAATCTTCAACTTATTTACATGAGTTTGATAAAACCTATCTTGTAATGAGATAGCTTCAATGCTAAAATTAATTAAAATATCTTATAATTTTTAAATATCTCATAATTAAATAAAATCTTGATTAGAGATAATAATAATTATTATCATGAAATAGATAGAATCTTCTTGTATCATCTAGACTTTAGATAGTATTACCTTGTAATAATATTAAACTCAGAAATAATACTTGATGATTTGGAATAAAGATCATAATAGATCAAATTAGATCAGATCAGTTTTTATTTGATTGATCTGTATCCAAACAGATTTATTTTTATTTAATCTGAATCTATTTGATTAATCTAATATTTTTTTTAATCATGTTTTTTTTTTTTTTTTTTTTCACTACCTAATATTTACTTGTCATCTTTAGGTTTTATTCATAAATATTTAGTTAATAGTTTACATTTTTAATATTTATAATTTATTGCTATTCATGATCATTTTCTTCTAAATTAAAATATACATCTATATAATTTAAATTTTCTGCAGTGCTGCTACTGCCTTGATTTTTTTTATCGATTCTTTCAGTGCTATCAAAGCAGGGAGATCTTATTGCAATTGCTCTTGCCGATACTTTATATGTTTTTTTTTCAGTTCTTTCTTTTCATTTTTTAATTGTTATTACTATTTTTTTTGACTGGTTTTATAATAAACCACTAGTTATATCTTCCTTCGACAAAATATTTGTACCATGTAATTCATTTTCTGGCTAGCAAAAAAGAGTGTTGCCTTGTATAAAAATTTAAATAAAAACTTGGTATTTTATATTTCAAACTTTTTTATTATTTTTATAAAAATACTTGTCATCTCTACTTTTATTCCCTATTTAACCATATAGAAGTTGCCTTCATTGAAATTCCTTTCTTGACAAGTAAATTCTGGATCATGTTCAATGTGAATTTCTCTTAAGCAGCTAGCTGCAATTGCATGATCTAGAAAATTTGTATCAATATAAACAAATTTGCTATATCTCCAGGATGTATATGCTTTACAGAAACCCAAGGAATGGTTAAGTTTGATTTTCTTTTTGTTATAATATCTTTTTCAACTATTCCATATTTGTTTCCATCTAATCTTGAAAGTTCATACTTAGCAATTTTTTGCTATATACTTGAAATCACATCAGCAGAAAAAATATTTATTGCATAATTAAACAGGAGGTTGTTCATTGTAACAACTTTTTTTTTATGCAGGTACTGTTGACTTGCTCCTCATAACTCTTTCGATATATTGAAAACATGTGTAAAAATTTCATATTTCCTAGTCAACAAATATTAAAACTTGTTGTTAATACTGCTTAAGTATGAAATTAAACATATATGAATTTTATATATCCAGTAGCTGTCAATGCTCCTTGATTAAGTTTTGATATACCATCAGATCAGGCAATCCTTTGTTATAGTTGAAACATTTTCAGCACTATACTTTGTATAACATTTAAAACTTTAGATTCAATCCAATTATAATATATAGCAAGCACCACCTTGCCTGAATCTTTGTCATGAATTATAATTTTTCATTTTTTTTTATTATATTTGGCAGGCAGGAGGTAGCATCAATGGCTTGTACATGTGAAGGCTATGGATTTACTTTTTTGTACATCCACTTTTTTTTTTATTTTTTTTTATTGTTATATTCAGGCAGGATCCAATGAATATCATTTTTAAGTCGTGGGCATCAGCAAAATATTTTTGTGTTATTAGGTTCTCTCTTACCTAAAATATAAAAGTGTTAACTAGGTTTTTTATTATTAAAACTATTTGAATTTACAAATTTTTTATGTTTTTATTTTATTTTTTTTTAATTTGTTAATGTCTGCTTTCAAAGCAGCTGCAGTTTCTACATCATCGACATGGCAAAATCTCAGAAACCTTACAAATTCTTTTCATCAATTTTTCTATTTTTTTATTAGTATTAATAAAATATATACAGCAAGTATATATACTTTAATATATTTACATTTAAAAAGAATCGATATTAGGATCTGATACAACCAAGCGAACACTTGTTAATTTAATAGAAGGACTTTGCAAGTAAGCAACATACTCCTCAGGGCTATTGTTTTTCAATTAATCAAGGAAATATAGGACAGCAGTAAAAATTTCTATATATATTTAAAAAACAGGTATTAGATATATATATATATGTACAGCTTGCCAGTACAATAGAGAATCAATAATCTAGCTACAAGTTAAATTGTCGATAATTCAACTTGCAACTATACAAATGCCTGCTTAAATATTTTTGAGAGCCCTGCTTTAGTCTAGGATTTTTCACTGAAGGCAGCAGTAGCAATGTAACAAATTTAAGCTTGCTTAGCATTTTATTGACAAAATTTAATATATTAGTCCAGGATTTTCCACTGAAGGTAATATCGAACTTTATCAACAGCAGCTAGTTGCACTTTTATGAAGGTCAGCCTACAAGTATTAGTTCAGGGTTTTCTATTGGATGCAACTTTATAGACTTGTCAAGTAAAATACTCTTTGATTTTTATTTTCTCTTCGATCGATTTACTCACTATTAGCTTCAATTTGGTTTTATTTCTTTAAGACATGTATTATATTACTTATATCAATGTTTTTAAAATAAATATAAGATGTAGCAGCAACAAAATATCAAATATCTTGTACTCACTTGATTGTAAATATGATGGAAACAGTGAATCAATATAAGGGTTTTGTCAATAATTGAGGTGCCAGGTTATTTAGTTGATAAAAGATGTCAGTTAAAGTAGTCAAAAAAGATGTCAATTTATTTAGATAAAAAAAAAAGAACCAAGTATACAGTTGTAGCAAAAGTAAAGACAATTAATATAACAGTTATAAAAACATTAGAAAGAGATAAAAATATATTTTCAATTGTAATTATGTGGTGACAAGCAACTGTATATATTTAAATAAAATTGATCATTTAGCCAATATATAAAGAGATATACGGTTGTTCCAAAAGTTTGAGTTTACTTACTATGTTTTTATTATAAATTTCAACTTTGACAATTTTTAAATCCTTAACTATACAGTCAAAAATTATAAAAATTATATATATTATATCTTAATACTTATTTTATTTTTTATATTTTTTTAAGAAATTTTTATTAATACATTCTAAAGTTTTATTATTGCTAAATATTTTTATTTTTTTATTAATTATCATATGATTTACAATAACAGCCAATCAAAATTCTCCAAATATAAAAATTTAATAAAGAAAGAAATTTTTTAACAATAATAAAACTTTAAAAATTACATATCAAAAATTTTTGAAAAAAATATAATAAATAAAACTAGTATTAAGATATAATATATATAAATGTTATAATTTTTGGTTATATAATTAAGGATTTAAAAATTGGCAAAGTTAAAATTTATAATAAAAACATAGTAAGTGGACTCAAACTTTTGGAAGTATCTGTATATATATTCTCGAAAACTAGCAAGAAATAGGAAAAAAATATTTGCAGGTAAAAAAATAATTCCTAGATAAGATACCTGACAATAGAAATGCTAAAGTAATAAAAGTAAAAGGAAGCAAAATAAAAAATCGTCAAAAAAATCAAAAAAGTTTTTTTTTATTTATTGTCCAATCATATTTCTTTATCATAGATCACTCTTACATCAATTGATTTTTAACAATTGCTATCTACCTAAACAATTACAATAACTTGCATTAATTGGCCTACATCAGTATTATATTGAATATTATAGCAGCATTATAATATAAGTGCTGCAACATATAGGTTGCTTGCTTCATTAAAGTTTTTTTTTTACCTTAGAAAAGTTTAAACAATAAATATTGTTCCAGCAATACATTAAACAATATAACAAAAAAAATAAAAATTAAAATAAATCATCATCATTTCTTGCTAAAAGCCCTTTCTATCATAATCTCAAGTACATATATGCTCTAACTGTTTTGTCTAATAGCCAATTTCTTTTATCAGTTATTAAATTTTTGCTCATTAAAAAGACTTGTTCTGATGAAATACTCATTGCAAGTGCTATCAAATAATTACGTGCCATGTGTGCCATACATGGAAATTGATGTTCATGCATTTTTCACCACTCTAATATATTGATTTCATTATTCACATTTGAAAGAGAAAAATATAGCTATAATTTATCTGATTTTTCTATATGATATCACTTAAATACACTACATGGACAAAAGTATTGCACATCTTAAATTTATTATTATATAAAAATATACATAATAACTTTATTTAAAATTTTAATAAGTTATTGTTTATATTTTAAAAAAACATATGTATAATTTTTGTGTTTTTTCAATCAGTAAACATTAAATTAAATATAAATACATCTACCCTTCCAATATTTTTAATTTCAAAAATGTATCATTTAACTGAAAGTCAATGTGGTGAAATTATAGGTCTCTATAAAGATAAACAA
>CAJVPT010000266.1:0-34185 GCA_910592055.1 Acaulospora colombiana
GAGTTATGTGATAGTTGTTCCTTGCTTATTTGGATAGTACTTGTTTGTTTGTTTATTTGTTTTGTTTATGTAAACAATATGTTAATCTGTTGATTGTAAGTTGTATTACTATTTTAGATCTATTGTATTTTGATGGCTACTATTATATGTAAGTGTAGAGTATAAATACGTAAACAAGATATTGATTTTTGGATTGTAAGCTGTGTTACTATTTTTAGGTCTATTATGTTTGTTAATAGCTTCTATCACATGTAAGTATGAAATGTAAATACGTAAACAAGGTATTGATCTGTTGATTGTAAGCTGTGTTACTATTTTTAGATCTGTTGTGTTATTGATAACTACTATCACGTGTAAATATGAAGTGAAAATACGTAAACAGGTTGTTTATTAGACACATAAGTGAGTTGCTGTTCAAACTGGCAGACGTGACGTGTTCGTGTTATGTGATCTAAGATATGGAATATTGTTGTGTTGTTTATGTTACTCTCTACTGTTGAGTAATTGAGGCTTGGACGTCCTCCTAAGTGTTGTAGGCTTTGAGCTTTAGCTGATTTATTGGTTGAAGTTATTGCCTATAGTGCTTTTCTTAGTGTCAAGAAAGGTGTCAACCTGTACTGACCTGGCTGAGAGCTTTGTGGAGTTGAGGTTGAGCCTTCAGGAGCTTACTGTGATTCAGTTTTCTTGGGATTTTCTTTCCTCTGTGAAGAAAAACTATACTGTGATAGTTTTTTCTCTAATACTTACACTGTATTTGTTATTACAAAGAAGTATAGTGATTTTGAAGTTTGATAACAAGCTGTTGTTTTTAGACTATGTGTTTCTTAGATGTTGGAGGCTGGCTTCTTGATTTTCTAAAAATATTACCAAAAAAAGAAATTTTTTAGGAAACTGGGAATTAGTGGAAAGAGTTTTTTTTTTTTTTAATGGAGAACAATTGTGAATAGTTTTTTATCATTATTAATTTAAAAATTTTAATGTTTCCTAGTGAGGAACATTTGACTTTTGTCCCTGTTCTCCCCTTTAGAAACTTATCTTTATCTATAAATATATTATGATGGTTTGTCTTTATTGAAAAATTGAAAGAAAAATTTATAATAATTTGCTGATTTTCACAAAACAACTAACTTATCATATATATAAGTATTCAAGTTGGATTTTGAAAACAATATTATATTTTCTTGATATTATTGAACTAATTATTATCTATTGAAATTATTATCAATAATTTGTCATTGTTGATTAACTTGAAAATTAATTAATTATAAGTTAAAGAAAAAAATAAAAAAAAATAAATAGAGAAAGAAAACAATTCAAGGTTTCATTAAAAAAGTTCAAAAACAAAATTATTCTTCTTTCAAAAGAATTATTTAATTGAAATATTTTTTTTGTTTTATTTAAATTTTAAAAAAAATTTTCTTTTTTTATTATTTATAACATAAAACAAGTAAATTTAATTGATCTTTTATTTAAGTAAGCACTAGATTGAAATATCTTAAAAAAAGTATTCAGATCTTAGCTTTAGTTTATTAAAGCTTTATCATTATTTTAAAAATTTAAAAAAGAGACAAGGATTTATAATTTATATTATTTATCTTTTATATTTTGATATTATAGATATCTTTTTTAACTTGAGCTTTTGAGAAATAAATATATTAAGTATATTCTTTTTAATTATTAATAATATCATCAAAATATATAAATATAATCAATAAAAACCAATTTGTTTTATATTAGTCAATTATCTTTAATAAGAATTTGTACTATTTCAAATATAAAATAAATTGAAATAAATAAAATTTTAGAAAATTACAAAAAAAACTTTAAAAGTATTTAATAATTAAAAAAATATATATATATCTTTTTAACTATAGAAAACTTTATAATTTCTTGTTTCAGAAATTAAAAAATTTTTTCAAGTACTTTATAATCAGTTTTTTTTTTTTTAAGAACTTTTTTATTATTAGTATTAAAAATATTACAGAAGTTAAGTTTTTCAATAAAAAGATTTGTAGAAAAAAAATTAAAAATAATTTTCAAAGTCATATTTCAAGTTGTTTTAAGAAAAGTATTAAAATTTTATTAATAAAAAAATAAAAAACTTATTGTAAATATATACATTTTTATGTATAATCAAAGATTAGTAGAAAAAGTTTTTTATATTTTTATTGTAATTTTTTACAATATTATTTTTTGAAATCTATAATTATATTATTATAATTTAATTTAATTTTTTTTTTTGCATACCTGTAATTAGGCTAGATTGTTAATTTATATTAGTTGAAAAATATTTATGCAGCATAATGCTACTCATGTAATATTTGTTAAAAAAATAAATAATTTGATATATTAATGACATAAATAAATTATAATTCAATTTTTACTATATAATTTGATATATAATTCAGCATAAATAAATCAACAATCAATTTTAACTATATAATTTGGCATATAATTCAACATAAATAAATCATCATCAATTTTTGCTATATAATTCAGTATTATTTGCTATATTTGTATCATTTTTATTATATATTTTATTAAAATTCATCATAAAAAATCATTAAACATTTGCCAAAATTTTAATTTTGTTAAAATTTACACATTTTTCAAAATTCAATTATATATTATATTTATGATTTAAAGAAATTACAACTAAATATTCATGAGAGTCTTGTCTATTCGAGGTTCTATATATAAATAGAATAAATCAATCAAAAATATTATAAATAGGGATTATATATTCATATCTAACTTAATAAAATTCAGTATTTTACAATTTAACATTTATGTTATTTTCAGATTCAAAATAAAATCTATTTTCTGTTGAATTAATCAGTTTATATCACTGAATAAAGGCCTATTGATGTTCAATAACATTATTTAAAAAGTTTATTGAATATATAAAAAAGAATTGAATTTGTTCTAGATATAAATCGACACTTTCATTATGATTCATGAATCTGGCTAATATAAATAAGCCCTTAATATTTCATAAGAATATAATAGAATCAAATATTTTACTCCCAATTTGGCATCTACCATATTGATCTACTTAATTCTAAATAATTATCAAATTTTCATTATCTTTCGTAAATGACTTCTGAAAGTCTATAGTTTTATAAGATGCCTCATAGTATTCAATTAATAGATCTAATATTTCAGTAGATATCTCTAAATTTTGTTTTTTTTGAATATAATAGTTCACATAAAAAATGTTCAGATTCATTGATTATTATTTTGTGAATATTATATATATTGTTTAAAAATCAATATAACTCATCAGCCAAAAATTGATCTAGTTCAAAAATTGAGCCAATATTTGATCAATTATTTAAAATTTCAAGTTCCTAATTATTAGAATAGAACATAATTAGATTAATAATTTGATGATTATTCATCAATTTTCACAGTAATTTAGATTCAATATTTTGGTAATGAATCTAGATTAAAAATTTATTAGAATTCTACTTCCAAATGTTAAATTTGTTTAAAAAATCTACCTAATATATTATTCATCCTCTCAAATGAAAAACACCAAAATGTATATAATGGTTCATAATCATACACATATTTATATAAATATAATGAAAAATAAAGATTCGGAGTAATTTTTTCTTTCCATATTTTCATTCTATTAGTTTAATTATTATGACTAATTTTTCATAAGCCTCATTTAATGAATTTTATCATAAAATTCAGTATATTAAGATTTGACAAATTTTGACAAAATTCATTAGAATTTGATAATCCATATCTGAAAGATGTTTCTATAGAACAATAGTTATATATATTGTGAAAAAATTTCTTCTCTGATCAGCAATAAAGTTTAAAAATCCTTTGCCACTATTTACTTTTCTTGGAATTCGGTCAATATCTGATGGTACTTGAAAAATTTTTATTATTGATTGTATTTTATCCAATGTATTATTTATTAGTATTCCTTCTTCGATCCATATTCATTTAATGAGTTATTTACCAATACTTAAGAAAAGACAATACATAGAATCGATAACTAAATACCAAATTGGATCAAAATAAGGTAAATGAAGGAATTTGAATCATTTGGCATGATTCTCACTGACAAACTATTTCATGTTGTATTTGAGCTATAGCACCTCCATTCAATAGAATCTTATTTATGTATTATCAAATCTCTCAGTATAAACTATTTATTTATATCCTCCATATCCTCAAAATTACAATAATTATTTTCATAATTAGTATTCTTCTTGCAATTATAACATAACACTAGTATCGAAATGTGTCCACACATGTTTCGTGCAGTAGAAATATCACATGAAATTAAAATTAAGGCTGCCTGAATTATTTTTTTCTTTTTATTTTTGGCAATTGAATTGAGCTTTATTCCTTGCCATAGTTGCATCAATTCATCAACAATTGAAGAAAGGTAATAGTTTATTTTATGTAAACTTGGTTTACTAGGACCTGATAATATGCCAAGAATCAACATATTTTCATATTTAAATTGTATTTCATATGGCAAATTTGTAATAGATGCATATATATAGTAACTTCAGTACTATAAGCTTTATTATTGAATTGTTAAAACCAATCGATATTTAGCACCAATTTCAAATATAAACCAACTATTTCTTTGCTAAAAAATAATTTTGAGTTTTCATCTTTAAAAGTTTTTCAAATATTACTATTATAGATATTACATAGAAGTTTGTCAATGCTTGATTGATCTATCCAATGCCAAAGATTAGATTCAAAATTCAGATTTTGATATATTTATGACAATTGATATTGAATAGTAAAATATGAAAAAATTAAATTGGACCAATTAATTATATTTTTGTTTAATAATTTTGATTGTGTAAATAATAGAAAATTGTAGATTTTTCTTTGTTTTATTACTTAATTAGGAAATTCAATATAAATATACTTCATAACTTATAGTCAATTGTTTTTTTAAAAATCAAGAATATCATCTTGTCTGTACAATTTGTGATATCTTTAACATATCACAAAACTAACAAATGGATCTAATAATTCAAGTTTATTGTTGGCAGTATACAAAGATCTATAAAAGAGCTCAAATTCTTCACCACTAATTAATTAGCATCAATTTCATAAATTTTAACAGTGCATCTATTGCACTATTTGATAAATTAAATCAAATTCTATAGTTCATAATCTACAACAAAATTTATATAAAACAACTATCTGAAAATTTGCTAGAATTTGATGAAAATTTATATTTTGATACCAAATAATCTTTGAATATATCATTTATTTCTTTATCATTATCAACTTCAGATTTATAATTTTCAAAACTTGTATTATTCAATATTAGATTTTATTGATTGTTACTTAATGACATAATTTGAATTGATAAAATATTTCTCATTTTGTGCTAAAATGTGAATTCTTAATTTGTCAAATATTTGCCTTTTATTTTTCAATATCTATGGAAAAATTCTGTTTGTGGGTCAACAAGTGATATATTGTATTTAATATAGTCACAAGTAATTTTTGCTTTTTTAGGATTTTTTTTTAAACTTTCATTAAGTAAAGCTAAAATTAAATGCTTTCTTGATATTTGAAAATTGGTAAATAGTAATATAAAGTGGCAAAGTTGTAATTAATATATTAAATAGTTTCAAATTGTAATATAATACAAATATAATATAATTAATAATATATAGTATAATATAGTATATAACTCCGAATTGTAATATAATATAATGAATAATAGTATAATATTGTATATAATTCCAAATTGTATTAAAACAATATGAATAATTTTATTTAAATATCTCTTTAATTTAATATTTTTTCTTATATCTAAAATGTTTGAACAAAAAAAATCAACTGGACATACTTTTTACAGAGAACAGCTACTCTTATCTTTGCAACCTTTGCAACCTTCCCTGTCATCGCAAGCTTCTTTCATATCAACTATATCAGAAGTGACAACAGTTCATTCAGTAATATTTGAGGTCAAATCTTCAATTCCTACTATGACTATAAAATTGCTTAGAAGAAGGTCATCTATTGTATTGTCTGAAATATTAGCATCTGAAGTTATATAAAGATCAATACCAGAAGTTGAATTGCCACTCAAAACTTGAATTAGGGAGGATATTGAAAAAGATTAAAATTAAATTATTATTAAATTATTAAAATTTATCTTTATTAATCAACTGATTTATTTAGAAAATAAAGAATTATATATGCAGGTTAAAAAACTAGAAAGAGAAAATGAAATATATTAACAACAAGTTTTCTGAAAAATCAAAACAGCAAAAAAATGAAATAGAAGATTTAAAAAAAAATTGATCAGCTCAAATCTATAAAACCTGAACTTGATTCTATAGTTATTGTAGAATCTAGAGTAGCTGATATATTAGAATCTGAAAGTTTGCTAAGTTTAGGAAAGTACTGAAGAATTCAATCTAAGAGGAGTAGTAAAGAGGCAAAACCAGTAAAACTGGTTATTGAAGATAAGTCAAAATTAGAAGAAGTGAAAGCAGAAATGAAGGTCTTAATGAAAATCATTTCTAACAAATATAAATTGAGGGTAGACAAAGTTTTTTTGAGTGATGTGAATAAAAAAATATTACAAAATTTGATACCTAAATTAATAAAATCTATGGCTTCATATTTTAATTCCTTATGAAAGCAAATAAACAAATAGTTAGATGCTTTACATCAACATCAAAGAGGAAGATATTGGAAGGCAGAAACTGAAAAACTGGAAGTAAACAATTATTGCTTATATACAAATAGCTGACTAAACAAATTAAAATTAATAATATTATGTATTTATATTATTTTCAAGTATTAATTTTTAACAAATAATTAAGAAAAGAATATAAAGAATTAAAAGTGCACAGTTGCTTGTTGAACAAAGATCAAAGAAAGTTACTAAATATCGAAATGAATTAACTGATATAATTAAAGAAACAAGGATGCATTCATCTGAAAAAAGTGAGACTGATCTGGAAAACCTCACTAAAAGAAGAATAAATGTATATTATTATAGTTGGAATTTTAAAGAAATATTTTTTAGCAAAATATTTTATACTAAATAATTATAATATTAATTATAATTATTTATAGTTAAAGGATTTATTGAAATATTTGAATAAATAGACCTATGGATCCATAATACAGTAGTTAGCACTCCATAGGTCTGATCACAAGATCCAGTTTCAATTCCACCCAAATATACAACAGATCGAAGAATTGAATCCATCTATTGGCATAACCATAAACTAACTGATGTTTTTAAATATAGCATCTGGTCTATATCTAAATTGTGATCAGGTTGTGATCTGAATTGGATAGAATCATTATTGACACAATCGCATTACCAGAAATGATAGCAAGAAGAGTAGATTCCCAAACTGGTAGCATGCCTCTCAGGACCAAAACAAGAACACAACTCATTCGGGGACACAAATAGCTTCATACAAAAACTTGTACGCAAGAAAAGGACTCTTCTATAATAAGCTAATCCTGGTCCTCATGCATGTAGCTGTGCTGGCTTTCACAGATTTGACTATTGGGAGGCCTTGGTGGATAGAGAAATCCACGGATCATTCTGAAGGATCAAAAATTAGAATCCAAGATACTGAATTCGATGGCTTGATAACTAGAATACTCTTAATAAAAAATTGTTCTAGAAATAATTAAAATGGAATTGCACAGGCTTTCAGTTTGTGATTGGGCTAGTAGTGGTAATACATAATATTAGTTAAATATATACAGTATATAGCTATCCATATAGATATGATTTACTATAACATATACTGTATGTAAAACTATTCATTTGTAATAACATAATAGTTTCGATTAATAAAAATTACAAATTAAGCCTGTAGGCCAACCAAAATCACAGCAACAACAACCAACATAAGTGATTATACAGACCACTCCTTCAGAACCAAAATATGAATAGAAGAACTATCTACTATAGACAAACTAAACAAAAGACACCCGAATATCTACTCAAATAACAAATGCAAAATTTGTAAACAGTACAAAGAAATAAACAACTATCTCTTCCAATGCGGCACAACACAAACAAAAACTTCAGGAAGATTACATCCAAGCCCTGGCAGAGGAAAGTGTAACAAGAGCAGAAGGCAAATAAACAGAACCAATTCAAAACAAATGGAAAAGAACATCAATAACACGGAAGTACAATGAAAACATCCAAGCATGATATCAAGTGGAATGGAAGCACATCATCAGAGAAATCATAACACATGGCATAATTCAAGTAGCAGAATCCATAACAAAAGATAGAACCAGAGCACTAGACGCAATTAGAAAAGCAACACACAAATTCTGATAAGCTAAAAGAGAAGCATGGAAACTCAGTTGTGACGTCACAATCAACTGAAAAAAAAGTCAAAATATAGAAAAAAAACTCAAGCACAAGAAGGAACAGACCAAACGTAACACAGCCAATCAACAGAATACATCACTGAGTTCAGACTCACCAATAACACAAGCCATCAAATTCTTCGAATCAGATCCAGAGTCGAAATGAGGTCAAATAGATTTGAGGAAATACTGTATCTCAAGGACCAATTTAGGAACCTATACATAGAACTAACAAATATCATGACAGAGAATACCTTAAACAATAGCTACTTTTTTTTCTTTTTCTTTTCAATTAATATTAGTGCTAGCGGAGTCTTGATATGTTAGTGCCCACAAGGTGGACTGCAGCAAGTCACAGGGTTTCTAGTAATAGAATATTGAGTCATAATGTTTTTTCCTTTTTATAAATATATAGGCTTGCAATTAAATTTGTGTACATAAGCCAGTATTAATGAATAAATAAAAACTCAATAGCAGGACTTTGCCAGTTTTTTTTAAAAAAAAAAAAAAAAGAAATATTTGAATAAACATTTGAAATCAATTCAAGTGTTCCAACTAACTTGTAAATGATTGTGCTGATTAATATTACTATAATATGACTCTATCTGAAGGCTTGCCAAATTGGACATATAGTTTGGAAGAAATTTCAGAACATGAACAAGAAAAAGAGACAAGAAAAGGTAAAAAATCAGTAGATAAATTCAAAAGATGAAAAATTATCAAATATGAGAAATCATTAATGTATTTAGAGGATGAGGAACAAACTGGAGAAAGTAAACAAATGGATAAAATTTGAGGGATAATTAGGTTAGAAGAAAAAAATAAAAAATCTTAGAAATCATTTGACAAGATAAAACTAATTGGGGCTAGTTTTAAAAGGATCAAGCTGAGATCTTTAAAGGAAAAAAAAAAGCAAGTGGAAAAGAAGGAAGAGGAGAAAAAGAAAAATGATGAATAATTTAGTTAATTGATTTTGTAATTTTTTAATAAATTTCATGAAATTTGAATTTTTTGTTGTAGTAATTTTTTTGCTGAATTTTTTTCTGCAATAATTTTTTTGTCAAATTTTTTTCCACATTAATTTTTTTGCTTAATTTTTGCAGTATCAATTTTTTTGTCAAATTTTTTGCCACAGTATCAAATTTTTTGCTGAATTTTTGACTACAGTATTAATTTTTTTACCAAATTTTTGACTGCAGTATACAAAAAAATTTTTTGCTACAATATTGCCAGATTTTATATTAAATTTTTTTTTTGCAATATATCAATATTTTTTTGTCAATTTTTTGCTAATATTTTTAATGTTAAATGGCAGCAATCATAAATAATTCATCAATTTTTTGTTATTAATTTTTGTCGCATTTAGCAATAATTTAGTAGTCGAATAACACAATTTCAACTACCATAAACCACTGCATACAATACCCCCCTAAAGTAATACCTTCCCTTAAATAATACTTGATAGTATTCAAGAAAATTGTTACTCAATAAATGATTACTACCCGGATATATTAAGCTAGAGTCAATAAAATTGCAATATAAATGGGCAAGTGAGAGATACACCAGATGATAATAAGACACTAAATATTTTATCATTTATACTACTCCCCTTCTAGTAGAATACCTCCCCCAGGTACTAATTAATTTATCATAAGATAAATTGATTAATACCCGAGGTATTGTATGCAGTGGTTTATGATAGTATTATTAATCAATTGAAAACATAAATATATATTTATTTGAATAGCATAATACATATTACAGCTAAACTATTATTCTAATATAACTAACTTATTATGAGCATAAAAACCTTTAATTTCAACCTTGGGAACAATATTTTACTTTGCAATATCTTTGGATAAAAACCCTCCTAGTTCATTACATCATTATCAGCAGGTTGTCCCTGCTATATATTTTATCAAACTACTGAAATACAGGAAACTATAAAAGGATGAGTTGAAAAAAGTAGAAGGAAGATATCTAAAAATATCTAAATAGACAAAAAAAAAATAAAAAGGTAAAAATTTGAAAAAAAAAATTTTTTTAACTTCCTTCAAAAACCTGCTTCTCAAAACCTCTTCTTAATAAAAAATACCTAATTATGATATTCTTTCTTTTTTAACTATCTGAAAAAATTATCCATTTTTGATTTTGATTTTCTTCTCATGTACCATCTAAAAAACTTATCATTTAGTAGAAGCCTTTACTTCCAGAATACACTTGATTCCAACTTTCTTTGAGCAATGATTTTTTATCCATCTGTGATAAAGAATAACTTATGATAGATTCCAGGTTCTTATTTAATCTAGTAGGGATTGGATGATATTGTTTCAGTATAATACCTTTCAACAGTTATATCTAATTAAAGGAATTTTACTGATATACATTTTTCATTACTCAAAAGATCAGATTCTCCAATAATTCTTTTGTCTTGTAATAGTGAAAGGGTCTTGAAAAAGATAGGAATCCTCATCAATTGCAATATCATTTAACAACTTTTGAAGAAATACATTCTCAATTATAATCAAAGGATTGAAACTTAATATGGACTAGAGACTATTCAGTCTTATTAACTGATCAGAATAAGAGAGAGACTTTGATCTTGAACTTTGCCTAACTGGGATGATAAGAGAGAAAGACTTCAGTTTAACCAAATAGCAGCTTTTTTATTATTTGAAAACTTGTTGTTAATAGCTTATTAGTTTTATAGAACTTGATCTATAGATTAATCCAATTGAAGAAGTGGATGGACATAAGATACCAATCAATTCTTTTAATTATCAATAATATTATTGAAACACATAAGATGTAATAATGGATCCCTAAAGTCTAACATTATGTCCTATAACCAAAAGTTTTATAACTGAAAGTGAATTATGTTTCCTTTAGACTTTAGGTTATAGAATATAATTTTATAACTGAAAGTTAAATTTTTATAATCAAAAGTCAATTTATAATCAAAAGTAAATTTTTTATAATAAAAAATCAATTTTATAACTAAAAGTTAATTTTATAACTAAAAATTAAGATATAAATAATTTAATAATCAAAAGTAAATATATAATAAATAGATTTTGATCAAAAGATCTATCTCAAAAAATCCCTGATTAGTTAATTTATTTTTAGTAACATATATATGAATCAAAATATAATAATAACCAAATTTTTTGCTGTGAAAACAATTTTTACTAATTAAATTTATCACAAATTTTTTTATTTAAAATATTAATATTTATCTTATATATCTTTAAATTATCAAGAAATTATTTTTTTTATATAGTTATTTAATATTTAGTTTTATTATTTAAAATAAAAAATATTAAAAAAATATAAAAATTTTAAAGTTTTTTAATGTAATAGACATTTATATCTATTAAACTTTGTTTGAAATCACAAAACGAATATTTTTTATTAATAAAAAAATATTGATTTACTTAATAAAATTTATAAAAAATTATAAAATTTGTTATATATACTTTTTTTTTTTGTACATTTTTAAAATTATCAATTTTCTCAAAACTTTATTAAGTTAATAGTATTTTAGTCATTAATAGAAAATATTTTTTATATGATTTTGTCTATAGTTTATTAAAACTATTTAATATATTATTATAATATAATTTTTAATTATATAATCACAAAATTAATTCGCTATTATTTTTTGATTTAATTTTTATAGTTTTTTTTTTTTTTTTTAATCCGCAATCATGCCGCAATGGCATGTCTTTATTGAAATATTGAGAAATACCTAAATATTTTATGGACTTTCACAAAGTGACTAATTTGTCATTGTATATTATTAGTTAAAGGACTACACTACTTAAAAAATATGAGGAGTCCACTAAGCTGGTTTGGACTAAACAAAACTAAGTTTAAATTAGGTACTCTAAGTCAGATTTAGGGAACAATATTTCACTTTTCTAGTAGCTTGGCAATAGTGCCTCTAAGTCAACCAGGGTCATCGCCAACAGTTTGTCACTATAGATTATTCCGAAAAATGATGAATTGCTAAAGTTGGCATTGGGAAAAAAGGAAGAGGGAATGCAAATCAAAGTCCTTCAAAAGGTTTTTGCTTCATTTTATAGTTTTTTCTCGAAAGGGGTTTGCCTGATTGAGATATTATTTAAGCTTCATAACATTTGAGAAACTTAGCTATTCCTGAAAGTGACTTCAAGAAGAATGTTTGAGAAACTTATCCTTTTTTCAATGTATAGATTCGCTTATCGCTGTTGAGATCAGCACCATATTACGGAAGAGTTTGCCTGATCAGGATAAAGAAATCTTTTCAAGAACTTTGCCTAACTGGGATAGAAGCTTTAAGACCTCAGATTTTGTCCAAGAAAGCCATTTCACCACCTGAAGAACTTAATAAGAGATGGGAGTTGAATCTTCTTTTCATACCTGTCACTTGCCTTTCGATATCATAATTGTTTCCTGAAGATTGAACATACATGATTGGAGGGGACACTTTTTCTAGAACTTTTTTTCCTATATCACCAATGATGTATCGAGACACGTGAGTGTGACCAATAAGAGCTTGTTTACATTTCAAAAACTGACATGTTTCATATCAGCCAATCACCTTTGATAAAAATTTGTGCTATAAAAAATTCAGGGTCAAACTGAAGTAGGCAAAATTCACCAGAAAACCATGATAGCGATAGCTCTAAAAGGTCCACAAGTGATTGAAAGAGGAAAAATAAGCCCTTCTGTCATCAAGAACCTCTATATACCTCTTGCTTCAAAGGTTAAATAGGTCTTCAAGTACCTTACAGTCAGTTCTTCTTCCTTTGAGAACTTTTTTGTTGTTGGTATCAAAGGTATTGCTTAACTTTTCTTGATCATTAAGAGTCAAGTTTTTGAGTGAATAGGTTTGTAAACAATAGGGAAAGGATAGAAGTGACTTTTGAAGTCATACTTCAAGTTGTTTTAAGGAAAATATTAAGACTTTATTAGCAAGGAAGTATAAAAACTTCTTGCAAACATCTTTTTTGTGTGTGATCATAGGATCAGCAGAAAGAGTTTTTTTGGAAATATAAATATTTGTTTTTTATCAATATAACAACTTATTGCCATATACGCCAAATAGAAAAATAATACATAATAGTATTTATCTGATCACGTGATTAAAAATATTCATATAATAACAACATGTATTAATTTTTTTGTATCATATAACAACATATCAACAAAAGAACAAACAATAATCAGGATTCTAGAAAAAAGGGAAAAGAAGCTATTATAGGTATTGAGAAAAATAGCTTCTTATTAAGATCCTAAGCAAGTATTTTGGAAACAAGAATAATATAGCATGAGCTGAGACTAATAGTAACTAATCAATCCTATATTCCTATCAAGTCAATATATGTTTCCTCAATATTAGACAATATTATTATCAATCTAATAAGAATAGACCTATTGGTGCTAACAAAAGAATATATACTATGGCAATATATTCTTACTCTCTGGAAAAAGAGGCAAGGTAAAAAAGAAGATTTGGAAACACCTATACTAGAAAAAAAGGTGTATAATATA
Organism: Acaulospora colombiana; assembly: GCA_910592055.1. NCBI lineage: Eukaryota > Fungi > Glomeromycota > Glomeromycetes > Diversisporales > Acaulosporaceae > Acaulospora > Acaulospora colombiana. The sequence continues at coordinate 13,900 of CAJVPT010000266.1, forward strand.
TTGACAAGCAAGCCAGTAATACAGACATTAAGCTCTGACCAAGTTGAATTTATTATTATAAAAAGCATTTCAATATAAGTTCAACTATCTTCTGCAAAACTCGAAGAAGTGGACTCTATTAAGGAAGTTATAATAAAGGATAGAGCAGTGGTGAAACAAATAGAAATAGAAGTATTAAAAGAAATAATGCAGAAAAGCTATTTTATGGATAGTATGTCTTATAATACAAGAAACAGGATTTAGGGAACAATAATAAATCTATTTTTCATAAAATAATAAGGATCAATCAAGGTGGGGATACTCCAAGCCATGTTGCCAGAAAAAATAGGGAAGAGAAAATTACATATCTCAAAGGAGCTCTAAAAATATCTAATAAAATGAATCCCTTCAAAATAGAATTTATCAATAGTAACTATTGGATTGCTGTACATTTGACTTTGATGAAAAAAAAGATGTAGCAAGATATTTGGAGACTATTAACAAAAAAAAAGCTAAGAACTTTATACTTAGAAAAATGAACAAAAATATAAGCACACAATTAGCCTTTCAAAGGTATACTCAGAACAAAAAGTTTTTCAAGCCAGAAAGCTTTTATCAATAAAAAATAGATCAAAATATATTATATTGGTAGATACAAATTATAAGCTTGGCAAATATGTGATTAGACAAACAATGGAAGAATTTGGAGAAATTATTAATATTCATCAATATAGAACATCTTTACATTAAAAATAGTTTATAGTTTGTCTTTATGCTCACTGAGAATATATCAACTTGGATAAGGAATAGATAATCAAGATAAAATCCAATCAAATATGGTTTGTAATAGTCCACAAGGAACAAGATAATCAAGAAATTACTCAGATTCTAAAAGAAAGAAAGAAATACTACTTAAGACTTTATAGAGTTGATAGATTATCTATAAAATCTATAAATGAAGCCTTAAACCATATGAAGGCTAAGACCTTTTATATATCAAAAAACAAGATCACCTTGGTATCAGAAAACTATACCATAGTATACTTTGAAAATAAAAAAGCTTTAAGGGAGGCACTTTAGTACCCAATAAAGATTGACAATCAAGGACTAGAATAGAGTCAAAGAATTATTATCATTATAGAGTATTAGTCAATCTGACTAGGTCTGGTAATGCACATATAATAATTAAAGAAGCAAGGGAGCAATATTGCAAAAGCCAAAATAGAGTAAGTGGTGATGGAGAAAATAATGAAAATACCATGATAATTGAAAAAGAAGTTACACTGGTAGCAAGACTCAGAAGCAATAATAATTGATCAGAAAATATGAGAAGTATAATGAGATCTATACTATTAGTAACTGGTAGCAATAGAAAGCCAATAGAGAGACAAAGTCACCAGAAAGCAAACCAAGCTCCACACCAGGCTTTACAATATTCCTAAAAAACAGATAATGAAGCTTTGAATACCAGGTGATATCAAAGGCAAACATCAAAATGGAAAACAAGAAACCTAAGATCAACTGCAAAATAAGAGTCAAAGGTAACCTAGCTGAGTAAAAAACTAGAGAAGCTTAGCAAATGACTATATAAACTAGAAAAAAGCTCACTCAAAAGGAAGGCCAACTACTTCTAAAAAAAGCACACAAGTCTAATTACAGAAAGAGAAAAAATGTTAATCCATCATTTCCGAGTTCAAAATGCAAAACAAGAGTAAAACATGCAAATAAAGAAGAACAATAGTAGGTGGTAGCAGAGCAATCAAGATTTTGATATTTTCCTACAAATAGAAAAAGATAAATTTCTAAAGAGAAACAGAGAGGATCAATAGGAAAAAGCAAAAATAGAAGAAAAACAAAAGAGGAAAATATATAAAAAAGGGTAATTAGAATAGGGGCATACAATATCAGAGGTATTATTGATAATACAAACCAGTATAGTTTTATAGAAAAAATACAAAAACAAGGTATTAGAATAATGGGACTATATGAAACAAAACTAATCAATACAAAGGCAAAATAGGTCTTTCAAAATCAAATGACCTTCAAGTATTTTTACAATACCTATAAAGACACTCAATATGGTGCAGGGATTAGTCTCTTAATAAGAAAAGATTTGAAAAGAAAGGTAGCTTTGGTAGAAGAGGCAAAAAAATACATGATAGCAGTTAATATACTTATGAAATGAAACAAGATGTGTATTATTCAGATCTATATTCCCTTAGACAAATGATAAAGCATGAAGATGCAGAAAAGAGTACAAAGCTTTATTAAAAAAAAGAATAGACAATACTTTTCTATAATAGTAATAAGAGATTTTAATGCTATATACAACCCTGTAAAAGACAGGATATCAATATATAAAGCTAAATTCAAATCATCTTGGTATCCAAAAATACTGCTATTCAACTTTTTAAATAAATAATCCTTCCTTGATATATAGGCTATATAAGCAAGATAAGATGCTACTAACAATAGTCAGATTGATTATATATAAATATCTTAAAGCCTTACAAATTATTGAATACTCAGATTTGACAACCAAAGTATGAAAAAAACAATAGAAAGTAATTATACTATACTAGTATTAATAATATATAATATCAATCTCTTCACAAAAGATATCAAAAACAAGCCTTTCACAAAGAGTGAACAAAAAATCAATATAAAGGGACCAACACTTGAGTAATGGAAGACATTTAATAAAACCTGAATTATAAACTCAGAATGGCAATGAATCCATTGTTTAAAGAAGAGCTTGAAAAAGGTAAAAGAAAAGCTCAAGCAAATAAGACCTGAAAGACATTCGAAGAACAAATATATAGAATAGTACATAACAAGCTTGCAACCAAGAAACTATCTGCTTTTTAAAAAAAACATCATAGGCATGGACCAGAATTCATTAAGTATTGAAGGGTTCTTCAGCTATTCGCACTCTTTAAGAAGGCAGAAAGTACACATGATCCAATCAAATTACAAGCCTTTAGTATAGTGATTAAGAAACACAACACTACCTTTAGCCCCTAATCTTTAGATAAAAAACTATTGCATTCAATATAGTATTTCTCAAATTCTATAGAAACTATTAAAAAAGGATATACAGAATGCAATAGAAGGCCTAAAACTCACTTGTCATAATATAGAGACAAAAAAAATAAGTGATACTATTAAAAGAGCCTTGAAACAGAGATATGATGATTTATATAATAATCAAAGAAGAATAGTAAGCTTCTTGACTAACAAAGAATGAGTCAAAATAATGCTGGACAAGATCAAGGTTAAATATAAAGAAAAGGAATATATAACTATCAAAAAAGGAGAAATCAAAAGAGAAATAAGAAAATATCATAACGAGGTATTTAAAAAATGAAATGCCAATTTTGATAGCCTTATAGAAAATTAGAAAGAAAAATACAATCCTAAAGACTATATTAAAAAAGATGGTATAAAGATCTACTAAAGCCAATCTCTCAAAAAGAATTATATGAAACACTTCAAGGACTTCTCAATAATAAAGCCTCAAGAAGATCACAAATCAACTATGAAATGTTAAAAAGAATGAGTCAAGAAGAAAAAGAATATCTTAAAAAGATACTTAACTACTTTCTAAGGTGAAAAGTTACTCCAATAGGATAGAAGCAAAGCTATATATATCCCATAGCAAAGTCAAAACTATGGGTATATGAACTCCTCAACACTAAACCAATAGTATTGCTAAAGGTCACACAAAAATGCTTCACCAAGATCCTCACAATCAGATTGGAAAATATTTGCAAGATCAACAATATTCCAAGAGAATCTAATTATATAGAATTACTAAAAGAAAGTATAGTAAAATTAATTCAAATTCTCAATAACATTTGTGAGGAAGCAAGAAAAAATAAAAAGGAGTTATAGATACTTTTCCAAGATACAGCAAAACAATATAATACTATTAGTCTGAATATATTAATCAAGGCAATAAATAGAATCAAGATATCAGAAGACTTTATTCAAATCATAATAAGTCTATTTTGAAATTGAGAATTTATGGTCATATTTGAAAAAGATATAACTGAGGTAATTACAGTAGGAGATAAAATGGATCAAGGAGAAACCATTTTATCACTAATGTAAAGATATTTTATAACTCTTTATTGTGCAAGATTCAGAATGATAAAACAAAAGATTACAAAATATTAGTGGCTTGGGACCCAGAGTTAAAGGAAAATACTGGAAGAAAGCTAGAGTCAAGACATGCAGCTATCATATTTATGGATGATACAATATGAATAGCAAGATTCAAAGAGGATATGAAAAAGATTCTGAAAGAAGCAAGAATCTTTTATAGGACAAATAACTCATAGAATAATAGTAGCAAATTAGTATTAATTACTATTAACAACTTCAACCAATATTCAGAAAAGGTCCAAGCTGGAGTCAATAGAGAAGTAATTAGAAAATTAGATAGAGTTGAATAAATAAGATTCCTGGGGATCTGGACAGGTTATCAGAAATCTACTATTGAGCTCAAAGAACAGATACTTAAAGAAATTAACATAGTTATTAAGTCCTTAAAAAACAAAAGGTTAACTGACAAGTAAGCACTTTATATTCTGAACAGAGTCCTAATATTCAAAATCGAATTCAGAATACAATATAGTATTAGCCTTAATTATTAGTTATATTTTCCTTTGATTATTATCTATAGTTCTTATCTATTATATTACTTTAGTGCTATTTTTAGATCATGTGACACATGTGATGCAAGGTGTGTCTCATTGGTTCATAGGGTAGATCCAATCATTAGAGCAAAGTAGTAATTAACATAGCACACATTATTTAATTTCATTATTAAATTTTCATATCTTATCTATATTTAGCTAGCAGGTTATATAAGTAAGCAGATCTAGCATATTGATCTAATTTGACAAATCTGGCAGATTTGATTACTTTGGTCACTTTAATCACCAAATAATTAATATTCAATTATATATATAAAGGTCAGCTATCCAAAGTAGTTGACCCAAGGTTTTACCTACTGAATTCTCTTATCCTTGACATTATATATCTCTAATAAACCTTCTAATTAAACCAAATTACCCAAAGCTTCTTTCAACGTGTTTGTGTAATCTCTATTATCTTTGAATTATCAACTTTAGTATACTATAACCAAGGTATTCTCCCTTAATTTAAAGTAGATTACTACTATAGTTGTTCTGTCTATTTATCTAATTTGGAGGTTATTGGATAGGTTAACAAATTGGTGATGATTGTGAGATTTACTACTCTGTAAACTATTCTCTGGGAACAATTAGGAAGCCTTGCTCAGTATTGGAGATATTCATTTGGGAAGTAATTTGGGAATTCAAAGTCTAGCAAAGGGTTTGAATTTTGTTATATAAATAGTTTAAAAAATCACTTTATTACTAATAGCATACAAGATACTTTTCACAAAACATATTCAAACACCAACATCAATCAAATTTATTCTTCTTATATTAACAACTCTTGTTTAATTTATTGCCCACTCCAGGAACCTTTTCCTATTTTCAAAACTTTTGGAATTGGTTTAAAGTTGAATTTGTTGCTACTTCTTATACTTTTGTAACCCAATATTATTTTAATCAAGTTTTTTCTGCTTTTACCCTTCATTCTGAATCAACTACTTTCAAAAAACTAATCTTTACTATCTGATATACACATATTTATTCCTTTGATAACATTTATTTGAAACTCTTATCTGCTATTACACAATTCAATTTCTTTACTGTTGATTCTCTTGAACCATCTAATTTACCTGTTGATTGTATATCTTGAATAGCTTACTTTTCTTTTAGCCCACACAAAACTTACAATTATTTCAAAAATCATTTATTTTCAATGAATCCTTATATCTTGAATTACTTTTTAATTCTTTTAGTTCTACTTCTTCTTCTATTCTATCTACTATATCTACCTCTCTTAATAATATATATATGTATACAACAATGGTAATATTTAAGAATATCTATGATTATTTTGAACAGCATTCTTTGCCTTTACACTCCAATATACTGTGAGTGAAACTCTTCTCTGGTGATGAAATCCAGGACCCTATCACTTGATTGACTTCCTTTGAAAAGGCTATGATGGTTAATCAATGGGAAGGCAAAAAACTGATCCATATGCTCAATACTTACTTCTAGGATAAAGCTAAGGAATGGTGGATACCATATTTTGAGGATAATAATACTAATTCTAATGCTATTAAATGGAAGGTCATCTTTAAGGAATTCAAACTGCAGTTTTGTACCCAGCGATAGATCAATAAATGGACATGTGATCTTGAAAAATATAGGCAAGGACCAACTAAATCTGTGACTACTTACCATGCCACTTTCATAAAACTTCTCAAAAGGAACAATATTGAGGGTGATATAAGTTCTAGTCAACAACTCCACTATTATATCAGGGGATTACTACCACACTTGGCTTCAATTGTTTCCATGAACAATTCTAATAATGTGACTGCTGCACACCAACTTGCAATGGCTTATCAAAATGGTCAAGACATAAACAATGATGAGGAACCACGCAATCTTGCTTCATCCTCAAGGAATTTCAAAATGATTTCTTTGAGATCTGAAGACCCTATGGATATCCTTACTAAAAAGTTTGAAAAATTTTAGTTAAACTTGATTGAAAAATTGAAACTTCTTTCTACTCAAGTAAAAAAACAAGGCTGTCGCCCAAGGCAATCTACTTCCAACCCTATAAATAGGTCTAACTCTTCCCAACTTGTATGTTTCAGGTACAATAAACCAGAACATTTGGCCAGGAAATATATATCTGAAAAGGTCCAAGCAAACTCTTCCAGGTCCAGGAAATCTTTGAATTATCTCACCATTGAGAAATCTGAAGAGAAAGTCTACATTGATCAGTGCAATCAATCCTATACTACTAATAAGAGGGAGGCCAAGCAAAAGCAAAAACAATCTGAGTCAAATAAAGAATTAAACCTATGCACTAAGAAAGTTTCTAGGATCACATCAAAGGAAATTCATGACTCTGAACTTGAAGTGATTGCAATCCTCTTTACTGTCAAATCTAAAAGACTCAAAACCAAAGCCCAATCATCTATTGTGAACCAACTGCCCAACTATGACATCTCTGAGGATATTCTGAATCTTTCTATCAAAGTTACTCTGAAACAAATGTTACAATATTCCAATCAGTGCAAAAACTTGATGAAAATTCTCAAGCAATCTAAGGTACCTATAGAAACCAATTATCTTACCTCTGATGACCTAAGGAAAACCACAGCTGCCAGGTGCTATGTCCACATCAAAGGAAATCCTGTGATAGCAATTCTTGACTCTGGTGCTACTGTCAGCATTATCACTGATAAACTTATGAAGAAACTTGGGTTGGAAATTGATACCAAGTCTAAAACCATTGTAATTACTGCCAATGATATATGAGTCAGGGCTTTTGAACAAATAACTACTTTGAAAATATTTATTCGGGATTATTGTACTGGTGACCTTGCAAGTAATTAAGTCATGTGAAGAGACTCTTCTTCTAGGAACTGATTGGCTGGATCACATAAAGGCAAATTAGAATTTTGAGAACCATACTCTCCAAATTACTTACAAGGACAAAACAATTGCCATAGGAACCACCCACTATGCTGATACCTCCTCACATCTTCCACAAGGTAACAATAACTATGAGGATAATGACGATGAACTTTTGGATGAAATTGAATATGAATCTGAAAGTAATCTTGAGAAACAGGAGGCCTACACGTCTAATCTTGTCATTGAATCTGAGGATGAAAACCCTGCCATCTTTCTCTTTGACTGTCCTAAACCTAAGGAACCCTCTCCTACACCATCTATTGAAATCTTGATCAGGGAACAACAAGCTGTGGTTCAATAAATTCTATTTGATCATAAGGATATCTTTGTTGACCACATCTCCAAGAAAGGCCAAACAAGTAATCTAGGAAGGACCACAGTGGTTATCCATAGCATTAATACTGGAGATGCTACTCCAATCAAATAGCGACCATACAAAGCCTCACCTGATCAATAGGAATTCATCAAAAAGAAAATTGAGAAAATGTTGCAGCGAGGAATTATCAGTCCTACTACCAGCTTCTAGTCTTCTCCTGTTGTTATAATGCCCAAGAAAAATAATAAGCAGCGCTTCTGTGTTAACTATAAAAAACTCAATACAGTCACTGAAAAGAATGTCTACCCAATGTCGATTGTTGATAATCTTTTGGAAACCTTCAATAGTGCTCAATGGTTTACTTGTCTTGATCTAGCAAGTGGATATTGGCAAATAGCAAAAGTGATAGGGACAAATACAAAACAGCATTTACAACGAAATATGATCTATATAAATTCAATGTTATGTCCTTTGATCTTTGCAATGCTCCTGTAACTTTCCAGCAACTAATTAATAAAGTATTAGCTCCTTACTGTGACAAATTTGTTGAAGTTTATCTTGATAACATTACCATTTTTTTCACCACCTTTGAACTTCACTGTTAATATGTTCCTATTATCTTGGATATTCTCAGGAAAGCCTCCCTGATGCTGAATTCTGAAAAATGTCACTTCTTTTTATCACAAGTAAAATTACTTGGTTATGTGATTAACTGCGAAGGAATCCAACCTGATGATGACAAAATTGTGAAAACTAAGAAATTCCTAAGGCCACCACTATCAGGCAATTGAGAGGATTTCTTGGACTTGCCTCTTATTATAGGAAGTTTATCAAAAACTTTTCTTCCATTGCCCATCCTCTGAATTCTCTCTTGGAAAAGGATATACCCTTTGAATGAATGGATGATCACCAGCAAACCTTTGAAACTTTGAAGTGACTCTTAACTTTATCTCCTGTCCTAAGGTATCCTGATTTCTCCAAGGTCTTTTATCTTTATACTGATGTCTTTGAAACTGGTATTGGTGCTGTTCTGACATAAAAGGATGGAAAAAAGGAGTATGCAATTGCCTATACTAGCTGCAGTCTCAACAAAGCTGAGCGAAACTATTTTGCCACTGAATTGAAATGTCTTGCAGTCATCTAAACTGTTGAACACTTTCATCAATATCTAGGGACTCAACACTTCTTCTTAATTACAGACCAATCTGCTCTACAATGATTGAAAACAATTGAACTTAAAGAACAATATGCAAGGTGGATACTCCACTTGGAATCCTATAACTTCACTATTAAACACAAAGCTAAAAGAAAATACAACAATGCTGATGCCATATCTAGGATGTATGATATAGATGAACCAATCTTCCTCAACTCTAAGTCTACATCCATCCAAAACTAATTCAAAAGTTAATAATCACAAGTAAAATCTGACAATAATAATATCTAGCCCAAGTAGTTAGTGTCCTGGACAATAACACAACTTACCTTATCAAAATGGAATTTCTATATTATCATTGTCTCAAAAACTACCTACAATACAATAAATTATCTGACACTTTTGATAACAAACTACAAAAACAACTTATCTCCAAAGCATAATACTATCAAGTAAAAAATAACCAACTCTATAAAAAGGATTGCTGCAGGAAAACAAGGAATCAATTACTCTGTGTGATTCAAAAACATGAAGTGGAACCAATCTTATACTTACTATACAACTACCCACTGAAGCTCATCTTGGTGTGAACAAGGTCTTTGAAAAACTACGTGATCAATACTACTGGTCCCAAATGTTTGAGAATGTATTAATACCTGTAACCAATGTCAATAATAAGGCAAATTCAGGATCCCTAGACCCTTACACTCAATCACAGTTGGTAACCCCTTCTCCAAAATAGACATTGATATTGTGGAACCTCTTTCAATCACAAACAAGAAAAACAGATATATTATCATTGCAACTGACTACTTTACAAAATGGCCTGAAGCTGAAGCAATTACCCATGCCACAGGACAGCAAGTTGCAGATTTTATTTATCAAGTTATTATTTGTAAACATGGATGTCCAAAACATATACTTTCTGATTATGGAACACATTTTAGGAATAAAATAGTTGAAGCTTTATTGGAAAAATTTCAAATACAACATCTTTATTCTATCACATATCACCTACAAACAAATGGACTAGTGGAGACTTCAATAGGACTCTATGTGAATCTCTAGCAAAAATAACCAAGGGAAAGGAGGATTGGGACGAATTTATTGCACCAACATTATTTACCTATCGCACATCAAACCAAGCTTCTACCAAATTTATTCTCTTCTATCTAGTTTATGGCTGCAACCCTCAAATATCTTACATGAAAATAGATGAAGTAATGGAAGGAAATATCTTGACCTGACTCTACTAACTGATTGAAATACTACCTACTGCCCAAGGAAATATTCTGAAAATCCAAAGGAAACAAAAGAAAAGGTTTGATCTGAAGTTGAAAAAACCAAGAAACTTCAAAATTGATGATAAAGTGTTAGTCTATAATGTTACCAGGAACAAACACTTTACTGGAAAACTCAAACCAAAATGGAAAAAACCTTACTTTATCCACGATAACTTGGGAAATGGTGCCTTTAAACTTAGAACTATGGATGGAAAAGTTCTGGCTGTTCCTCTCAGCTTGGTCTTGCTGAAACCATATTTTGACCATGAAAAATAGGAACCTACTGTATATATTGAAAACTAAAAAAAAGAAATATACAGTAGGTTCCTATTTTTCATGGTCAAAATATGGTTTCAGCAAGACCAAGCTGAGAGGAACAGTCAGAACTTTTCCATCCATAGTTCTAAGTTTAAAGGCACCATTTCCCAAGTTATCGTGGATAAAGTAAGGTTTTTTCCATTTTGGTTTGAGTTTTCCAGTAAAGTGTTTGTTCCTGGTAACATTATAGACTAACACTTTATCATCAATTTTGAAGTTTCTTGGTTTTTTCAACTTCAGATCAAACCTTTTCTTTTGTTTCCTTTGGATTTTCAGAATATTTCCTTGGGCAGTAGGTAGTATTTCAATCAGTTAGAAAACTAAAAAAAAGAAATATACAGTGTAATAGTGATAGCTCCTGAGCTCTCGCTACTATTACAGCTGGCCTTAGGGCTCTTAGTGATTACTGCAAATTCCAAGGTGAAGTACTTATAAGTGGACAAGTGAAAACATGAAAAAGAAAAACAAAACCTCAAAGCTTAAGTGAGGAAAAGGTTCTATCCAAAGGAGCAGGAATAGGAACACCCAACTGGATCAACAGGACATCAAGCCTGGCCACCCTTTGCTGCAAGTTCTGGTTTTTTTAACTCCAACTCTCTGACCCTAGTTAAAGTGGAACTTCTGAAGGCCAACCGCTCTACCTTCTCCGACTGATGGATTTCTTCTTAAAGGTCAACCTGGAACCACTCACCATGATGTATTTGTCTTTCCAAATATTTGACCCTTTCTTGGAGAGTAATGACAGTTGTCCATAAAGAATTCATCCTTCTTGAGCAAGTGAGTCTTTATGCTTTAGCAGTTTTGATTTCTCTTGATATGATAATAAAAGAAATATAAAGAATATCCAACAAACCAAGAAAAATCCTCATATTAAATAGGGAAATATGGATGATCATACTACCCCAACAATTATATAAGGAGCTCCATTGCAAACCAGTTTGCATCAAAAAGAATTACCATACTCATGCAAAAATTATCATGACTATCATTCAAAACCTAATTTTGAAGGATCTTCTAGTCACAATTCCTAAATTTGTACAAGTAATCCCAATACTATATAATTTACTTCAGCCCATTGAAAATCAGATCTTGCAAATATACAGGTGTATACAACGTGCTATCTGCATGAAAAACAGGATTCTCTTCTTGGTCTATGCATACTATCTGGGAGAATTATTGGAAAGAATTGTTAATCGATCACAACAATCCTATCTGAATAATCACCTGACTAAATATCATTTTACTAGATACCACCATACTTATAGTCTCTTTGAAAGGTCTGGGATTGAGCAAATTTGGAGAACAAGACATACAACTTTGATCATGATTACCAAGTTGAAGTTCAGTGAATATCAACTCCTTGTGAATTCTTGATTCATGGAGCTCACTACTTAAGTAGGGGGGAAATGTTAGCCTTAATTATTAGTTATATTTTCCTTTGATTATTATCTATAGTTTTTATTTATCATATTACTTTAGTTCTATTTTTAGATCATGTGACACATGTGATGCAAGATGTGTCTTATTGGTTCATAGGGTAGATTCAATCATTAGGGCAAAGTAGTGATTAACGTAGCATGTATTATTTAATTTCATTATTTAATTTTCATATTTTATCTACATTTAGCTAGCAGGTTACACAAGTAAGCAGATCTGATATATTGACCTAATTTGACAAATCTGGCAAATTTGATCACTTTGGTCACTTTGGTCACCAAATAATTAATATTCAATTATGTATATAAAGGCCAGCTGTCCAAAGCAGTTGATCCAAGGTTTTACCTACTGAATTCTCTTATCCTTGACATTATATATCTCTAATAAACCTTCTAATTAAACCAAATCATTAAAAACCTCTTTGAACGTGTTTATGTAATCTTTACTATCTTTGAATTATCAACTTTAGTATACCATGACTGAAGTATTCTTCCTCAACTTAAAGTGGATTACTGCTATAGTTGTTCTATCTATTTATCTAATTTAGAGGTTATTGGATAGGTTGACAATAGTGTACTATCCTGACAAATATGTAATGCCCTGAAATTAAAATATAGAAAGCTGTTCTAAAATAAGGCTACACTATGTCAATCCATATCTAATAATGTAATATACAGTACTATCCTAGAATTTACAATTTAAAAAGTATTTGGATATTACAAAAGGAAAGTTAGATAATAGAATTATATAATAAGTTAAATAACTTAAGATTAGCTGGAATTACAACAATTATTAAGTTAAAACAATTACAAGTTAAATACTAGGAATCTCTCAACCTGCTTACATATAATTCACTAAACCATCTTTTGGAAAAGGACAACTTCGCATTACAAGTACTGAAACTAACCAAAGATATGGAGGATAATCTTTCATTAATAATGAGTTCCTAAAGTATTTAATATATAAAATTTCATAAATCACTTATATCTATTTTTGAGAAACAAAATTTATAGCACTTTACTTTAATAGGAACAAAAGTCAGGAAATGCTATAAATTAATAATTTGGATAATGAAAAACAATTGTGAATAGTTTTTTTATAGTTATTAATTTAAAAAATTTAATGTTTCCTAGTAAGTGATATTTGACTTTTGTCCCTGCCTTCCTCTTTAGGGACCTATCTTTACCTTTTATAACTGAAAGTAGAGTGATGTCTTTAATTGAAGTATTGGAAATAGTTCAATTAAAGATTATTTGACAATAGATAAATATAGTAAAGCTATTCTATCACTTAAACACAATAAGCTGATATATATAGATCAGCTTATTAATTATGAAACCAGAGAAATATGGGACTAGCAAATACTCCAACTCTTACAAAAGACAAATAAGGCATCTATTTTAGAATGATACTTGTCAATAACAAGGGAGATATGAAAAAACAAGCTAGGACATCTCATAAGATCTTGGAAAGAAAATTGGTTAAAGTGAAGTTTATAATATTTAGTACTCAATTTCAATCTCAATAAAAGGCTAAAACTTTGAATAGTTATCAAGAGCAATAATTAACAGTAACAACTTGTTTGGGGAAAGTTGATTCTAAGTAACAATAAAAGATACATTAAAATAAATCATTTTAAATCGACAGCTTCAAGGAAAATTTAGGATTAAACCTGATGCAATACCAAGGCAACCTAGAAAGGATTAAGACTGAAAACTGATGCATAATAGAATTAAATATGAAACAAATATATATAGTTCCTTATCTTAATACTAGAAAATCTATAAGGAAAGCTCAACTTTTAGAAATTCCTTGTTCCATGGTAACCCTAGAAGAAACAATAAATAAAACAATTCATATAGACTTAGTAACTATACAATATGATAGAAGGCAATTGAAAGAAGTAGAGATAGAGAACTAGGAAAAGAAGCTCATTAAAGAGAATATTAAAAAAAGTATATATCAAATCCATCTAATTAAAATACCTAGACATAACAAGGGAGATAATAGCAATAACACAATAACTTTTTACTTTGATAGATCTCTTGTTAATTACAGAAATAAAAACATGAAAATGAATATAGCATGGATACAAATTGAAAAAGTAGAAAGAAAAAGCGAATTTTAAGCAGGGGTAACTGATTGGCCTTTATCTACAAGAGCAGAACTAATAGAAATAGTTATCATACCATTAGTAGTACTAGTTAATAGCAAGATCAAGATCTATAGTGATAGTCAAGCCTATATTTCTAAATAGAAAACTATAGAAAAGGGGGATTTCAAAAAACCCTACAAAAAATAACTAAAGGAATAAAATTGATTCTTATGGACATGAATGTTGAGCCTGATAAAGAAAAAAAAATTAGATCTAAATCTTATCAAGGTCAAAGCATACTCCAATATTCAATACAATGAGAAAGCAGATACCTAGCCAAAGAAGTGTTAAAGTTTCAAACAATAGAATGGTAAGATCTGGACTCACCTAAAATTATTACTGAAATTAAATGGTAATATATAGTATTGGATACTTCAATAAGGCAGTTTGTTAAAAAAAACTAATGCCAAAATAATGACATACTAATGGACAACCCAAAACAAAATAGATAAAAAATGGGATCATCAAATTCAAGATCAGTTCAAGCATATATGGGACTTAGTTTAAGAACAAATAAATAATAGATATATAGAATATCTCTTTCAAAGGATCACAAAAAAAAAACTTTTTTGGTAAGATGACCAGTGACAAGTTATCCATATTAATAAAGATAGTTATAAGAAGATCAGACTTATACAAGCGAGTAAAATGTCTTACATATGGATAGCAAGAAGAGATAATAGAACACTTGCTAGAATGTCAGTATACAAAACTCAATGACAAAAATTCTGACAGAAGGGTATAAAAGATATGATGCAAGGTTTCAACAAACTTTTGGCAGATAGAAAAAAAGAGTCAGAAGAAAAAGTGATAAATCTGGCAGTTGATGACAGAATGGAAAGAGAAGAAATGAATAAGAAAATAGTTCAACTGGTGGAAAGAATCTCAAACACTGGTTAGGATATACTTAATTTCTGCATGGAACTGATTGAAAAAAATCTAATGGGGTAAGATAGCAGACTCAAAGTGCTATGGAAAGAGAATCGATAAAGAAGCAAGAAAATGGATAATAAAAATGCAGAAAAAAACATGTAACTATTTCAAAAAGAAAATTTGAAATGTCAGATGTAAAAAGGTAATAGAGTGGAAACGAATGTTGAAAATTAATAGAGATAACAAGATTAAAAGACTGACATATCTACAAAACCAAAAAACAAGATCAAGGTATCAGAAAATTGGTCATATCAAGTACCACTAAGGAAAGAAGAATTAGAAAACACAATGTTCAAACAGGTCTGTGAGATGGGATAAAGTATGGAATGAAATAGTTAGATTTTAATTTTTATCAGAACTCGAATTAGTGATCTACAGTAGTGATTTGCAGGCAATAATGTTAGAAGTTGGAAGGATGTTTATCTGAACTTCTAATGGGGTGATAAATTACTCCCAAAGTTGTACTTAGAAAGGTAAAACAATCAAGACAAGTAAGTTAGTTAAAGAATTGGCTTTAGTGTCTTATGTTATATATACAGCTTATAAATATTTAATAAAACATACATAACTAGCCTGACAATAACAAAAAAAAAAGTATATCAATATTATCTAATAGAAATATTTGATTTATAGATTTATAATACAGTAATATTGCTTCCAGGTTATAATCACAAGGTCTAGAGTTTAATACTACATAAGGGCCAAGTAAAAATATTATATCACAATAAATTCAGTATTCTATTGAATAATAGTAAAATACTATTGAGCATAGATCTGGTTATCTTATTAATAATGGAAATGAAAGAATATATCACTATATGATATTATGTATTGTGATAAAAATAGTCTCTAATACCATTGGATAGTTATTTTTAGTTATAGTCTTCATTCTATTTCTATTTTTATCTATTTATTTATAATTATTTCTTTGATATTCTTTGATATTCTTATTGGTACTTAATTAGCATAGATCACTTTATTAAATGTAGTATGTGACATAATTTACTATATATTAGGTAGCCCAAAAGGCTTAAAAGGCCCAAATAATCCATTTTTACAAGTATATAAGCAATCATAATTCGCTTAAAAGTAGGATAAGTTTGGATATATCTTTATTTGACTTTAGAAGTTTAGAGATAACTTCACTTTTCTTTTGAGAGATCGAATATTTTCTTTTGATTTTAGGATTAAAGAAATTGTCCTAGTTTTCTTGATTTATTAATAAACTTGGATTCTGAGTGAACTATATTTCTTGTAAAATACTGTGTAATACTGTTTAAAGAATTTTTGATGAATCTATTCTTTGATACTTCTTTATTATTATAAACCATTTCTTTAATTCTTTCTTTAAAAATTGTCCTTTTAAAAACAATTCTACTTGAACATACTGGTCAAATGTAAATTTGATTATAGTATAATTAATCTTTACTTGATCAGGCTAGTTTACAAGTATTGTAAGACAATCAATATTTTATTAGTATCCTGATAAGATGAAGATGGATAGATTAGTCTTATAGTCAATCAGAATGAAGACTAGATTAGTATCAGATACCTTGATGATTTTACTAACTACAAGAAGTAACCATAAGTTAGAAAGGTTAAAGTTTTGAAGAAAATAAACATTGTACTGATAGGATACTTAAAAGTATGATTAACTGTTTATGACTTATCATCAGGAGACCTTGATAAGAGGAGAAATTTATAGACTATGTCAAAATCTCAAATTTGAAAAAAGATTAGAGTAAACATAATAGACTGATAACTAAATTACTCTATAAAATTATTCTAAAAAAAAATTAAAGGAGCATAATATAGTTTTTTTTTTTAATTGGATGGCTTATATCTTGTTTATTCGATATTGTTATGAGTATGTATAAATTTATTTTATACAAATTTAACTCTCTAGCTACCTAATTAAACTCACTAAGGATAGTCTTATCATGCGGCTTATTGCCAAGTACTAGTATATACTTGACTAATCTGCCAAGGCTCTACCTGTTTTATATAAATTTGTTTTGAAAGAATATATTGTGTTCCAATTAATCCAGTGTTGACTAGAGTGTTTCATGATTTTATTAATTCCTGGGATATATGATTTGTGTATAGTGATTCTTCTGTCTAGTGTTTTCCATTTTTTTTTATCTTTTTGGTTATATTTTGATTCGTTTTTCATTGTGAGAAGAGCTGGCACCTCAGTTGCTATTTGTCCTGAAGGGTGATCAAGAATTTATCTATGATATTTTTGAGAAGCTTTTTTTGATTTTTTGCTATTGTGTGTTCCTTTATTATTTTTAAAAGATTTTTTGTTAGTATCCCCCTTGCAATATAGTTTCTTTCCTCAGGAGTCCATTCATTTTTCATTTTTTTTAGTTTGTTGTTCAGTGTTTTTTGAGAAGTTTGTTGTTTTTTATTGCTAATTTCCTTGTTGATTATCTGAAGTAGTTTCTTGAAAATGTTTATGCCATTGCCTTCACATATTATTGTATAAGTGTTGATTTTGATGTGCTGACAGTTGATACAAAAATTGTCCTTGTATATTGTTGTTGCCCTTTTGTATAGCTTATCTTTGGTTGACAGTTTTAAGTTCTATAGTCTATGTCTGAAATATTTGGTATTGTGGTCCAGTTTGTTAGTTGCACCTGTTGTTATTTGGGATGGAGGTTTGTGGATTATTAATTCTGCCCATGTTATACTTTGTAGTATGTTGCTGTTTGTTAAGGTTAGATTACAGTCTAGCATTCTTCAGCTGAAGATATACCTTGCTTTGATGAGATTCCTTGCAGTTTCTAATATTGTGTTATCTAAAACTTGTCCATTTTACTCTTGGATCCATGAATTCTGGCTATCTTTTATAGGAATGAAATTGATTTTTGAGGCTTTGTCTATAATAGTTGCCTTCTTGGCAAGCATGTTTGCTTTAGCATTGTCTAGGTCATTGTTGTGTACTTTAATTTTTTTTCATATTATATTAAGTCTTTGTTGTTTAATGATATAATTGATTATATTGATTAAAGTACTATTTTTAAGTGTTCTGATAGTGGTTGGGTTTTCTTGAGCTTTGAAAATAGCATCGAGTGCTGCTTGACTATTACTACATATTGTAATGTTGCTATTTTCTGGAGCTGTCATTAAGAATGATGTGATGGTGGCTAATTCAACTCTTGTAGAAAAAGGGTAGTTATGTATTTTCCCTTTGAAGTTGATTCCTGGGGTTTGGATAATATACTATCTGAAACCCATTCTATGGTTTATGTCCTAAAAACTATCAGTATATGCTATGATGTTTTTGAGTTTATGGATTGTTTGTTGGATGTTGGCCAGTTCAGTAAGTATGCTTTCTGTTGTATCTGTGAATTTTTTGATAAGTCTTTTGTTGTGTGTAATAGGATTGTTGTTGATGGTGGAAGATGGGGAAGATGGTGAAAGTTTGTCATGAACTAGTTTGTCTATGAGAAGTTTATTTAGACTGTCGGGTGAAATTCTGTTGCATTGATGGAAGTTGTTACTAGGTGTGTCTCTGGAGTTAGTTCTGCTTTTATATACTGGGATACAGATGAGATTGTTTTTTTCCTTAAAAAAAATGTATTCCCTTTGTTTTTCAGATGTGTTTAGGATACATCTTTGATATTTCTAAAGGGATGAGTTATTGTTGGTACATGTGTAGTGCTGTAATTTACAGTGTTGTTGGTGATAGCTTTTTTCCTATAGATGATGCATTTGTCTATTTATATTGTGGCAATTCATTTGGTCTTCTGGTTTGATATTTCTATGACTAGTCTATAGGTTTGTTTCATGTTATTGTTATTTATGTATATATTCTGAATTAATCTGGCTATTTTTTGATTTTGTTGTAGCTCCTAAAACTATATTGGTTTCTTCCTGTTGGGTCACATCTTTTATTAACATATATACTGTACAGATTTCATGGATATAACAGCAGATATTTACCGGGTACTATTAAGGGATTTGTACAAAACCCTTATTACATATTTGCTAACAAGTAATTATATACATTTTGAAGTAGACCTATCTATATGAGTAGCTATATCTATTCTACCTCTATATACAACTACTATCTATTTGGAAAGATGTAGGATTTCTTCTTAATTATTTCTAGAACAATTTTATTTATTGTAAGAGTAGTCTGATTATTAGGTCATCGAATTTTCTTTATTCTGGACTTCTCAGTATTCTAAGTCCTTCAGAGTGGTTCACAGATTTCTCTTTCTATCAAGGCCTCCCGATAGTCAAGTTTGTGAAACCCGGCACAACCACATACTTGAATTCTTGAACAGATATCTCAATGCTAAAGCGGGAAACTGGGATTTGTTTTCATTTAATTTACCATTCCTTCCTTCAGCAATATGTTACTGATTCAATATCTACTTTTCTTATTACCCTTATTTGGTAATGTGACTGTATAAAGGAATAATCCTATCTGATTTCAGACATTCAACCTTATTACAATCCATATATAGATCAGCTTGTATCACACAGGAACTCCAATCGACTGTTGAAACAAGCTATACATGGAAACATCAATTATGTATAGTTACACCAATGAATGTAGATCATTATCCGCTTTTCAGAGGTTTCCTCCTGAAGGATTTGATCACAGTTCTTGTAATTTGATCTACGGAATGCTAACCACTGCACTATAGATCCATAGGTTTGAAGCATAATATAGTTTTTCTTAATGAGCTAATTAATATATATAGTATATAATATATTTATAATATATAAATTATTATATATACAATATTATTTTTAAGTAAATACCGCTGATCCCCTTTTTCCTAAAAAATTTCCTTATTTGGTAATTTTCTTGAAAAAAAGAAGCCAGCCTCAAAAGCACTTTATCCTTTAAAGATTTAGAACTTAATAACAAACTACAATAGTCAACCATCTTTCCAAAGCTCCCCTTATCGATCAAGAGAAGTATAGGCAACACAGCATTATACTAGCTTTACTTTACAAGTGAAAGGAAAAACAATCACAAACTGATTCACAGTAAGCTTAGGAGAGCCCAATATTAACTTCCCAAGCTTCTAGCCAGGCCAGTGTCAGTTTACACCTTTCTAGGCACTAGAAGGAACTCTGTAAACAGTAAT
>CAJVPT010000267.1:0-34158 GCA_910592055.1 Acaulospora colombiana
ATTTGTTGTGTTGACATAGTGACATTGCTGATTGCTCCATATTTGAAAAAAGATTGTTGCACTTCAATGAACTTAGTGTCAAGAGGAATATCCCATGCTCTGTCACTCATTTCCTTTTTTAGAATAAGGTTTGTGAACTTTATGATTTCCATGTATTGATTGTTTGTTTTAGGCATGATTGCTTTGCATATCTTGATCACTACTTGTTTGTTACTGAGAATGGTAATGATGTGTTTGTTCATTGCTTCCTTTACTATGGATAGTGAGAAGTCCTTCTGGAGAATTGAGGGCTTTAGTGAGATGGATTATTTTTTGTGTTGTCATCTTGCCAGGGAGTTTAGATGCCAGGATGCCAATTTTAACTCTTTCTCTTCCATATCTTTGTGTCCTATCAAATGGAGAAAGGGGTCTTGGTTTAGTAATTTATTCGTATTCCTTCTGTTTGCCTTTGTAGTTGGATATTCTATAGGAAGAAGTTGTGGTTGTTGCTGAGTGTTCTCCTTCTTCCATGTTGATGTCTAAGTCATAAGCATGTTTTTCTTCTTCTTGATTTTGAATGAGTTTATCTTGATTAGTGTTATTTTTGCTCACGTGATTGTCCAAGTCTTTTTTAACTTCTTCACTCCAGTGTGAAGTATATGTCTTCTTTTTTGCTGTTGAACTGCTTATTGGAATATCAGTTGTATTGTTATCTGTCTGTGTATGCTTGTTGAGAGAGTTAGGAGCTGATACGGACTGGTTTTCTTCAGTTAGTGTTTGGTTTTGAGTAGTTTTCTTTGGAGGCTTTGGAGTTGTTTCTTTGCATAACTTGTTGAGGTTATCTCTTGCGAGGGCATTCTCATTGTAGTTGGACCTCCATTGGACTGTTTTGTTGTGAAGTTCCCTTTGGAAAGACATCTCTACGTTCACTTTTTTTTTTCTTTTCAAAATTACTATAAAAGGAAATTTTTTAGAAAAAAAGGATCTGTGGGAAAGAGTTTTTTTTTTTTATTACTAGTCAATAGTAAACTAGTAGCTAGATATTATTTACTATTTTTTTTCTTTCTTTATATGAGTTTTCAAAATTTATAAAAGTCTATCTAAGTAGATAACCATAATTATTTATGTAATGATTATTAGTATTGATTAATAACTTAATTGTTGAATAAAGTTATGCATTTAATACTATTCACAAAAAAAAATATATTTTGAAATAAAATATCTTTTTAGAATATAAACTATAATTATATATATTTATTTTTCTTTTAATGGGTTTCCTAAATCAGTCTTACTTTTTTCAGATGAATAAACTTTGTTTTTTTAATTACATGAGTTAATTCATTCTAATATTTGATAACTTTCTTTAATTTTTATTCAATAAGCAACTGTGTATTTTTAATTATTTGTAGTATAAATATAGAAGATTATTAATCTTATTTTATTTAATCAATTATTTATATATAAGCAATAATTATACACTTCCAGTTTTCCAGTTTCTACCTTCTGATATCTTTCTCTTTGATAATATTATAAAGCACCTAACTATTTATTTATTTGCTTCATAAGGAATTAAAATATAAAGCCATGGATTTTATTAATTTGAATATAACTTTTTAATATTTTTTATTTATATTATTCTAAAAAACTTTATTTATTCTCAGTTTATATTTGTCAGGAATAGTTTTTATTAAGACCTTTATTTCTGCTCTCACTTCTTCTTATTTTGGCTTATCTTCAGTAACTAGTTTTACTGGTTTTGTCTTTTTACTAATTCTCTTATATTGAATTTTGTAAACTTAGCAAACTTTCAGATTCTGATATATTAGTTGCTTTAGATTATACAACTACTATAGGATCAAGTGCAGGTTTCACAATTTATAGTTGATCAATTTCTTTTTTTAAATCTTCTATTTCATTTTTTTATTATTTGATTCTTTAGAAAACTTGTTATTAATATTATATATTCCATTAGATCTAATTGTTTTAAAATTCAACATTTTTTCTTTTTAGTTTTTAACTCACATACATAATTCTTCATTTTCTAAATAAATTGATTAGTTAATAAAGATAAATTTTAATAATTCAGCAATAATTTAATTCTAACTTATTTCAATGTCCTCTCTGGTTCAAGTTTTGGGTAGCAATTCAATTTCTGATATTAATATTTATATAACTTTGGATACTATATTTTAGACAATGAAATAAATAACTTTCTTTTAAGCAATTCAGTCATCATAATTCAGTATCAAGTGTTATTGAATGATCTGTTAATACTTCTAATACAGTTGATATGAAGAAAGTTTGTTATAGCAGAAAAAATTATAAAGGTTGTGAAAATGAAAGCAACTATTCTCTGTAAAAAGTATATCCAGTTAGTTTTTTTTGTCAAACATTTAAAAAAATATTAAATTAATAAAGAGATATTTAAATAAAATTATTCATATTGTTTTAATACAATTTGAAGCTGTATATAATATTATACTATTATTTATTATATTATATTACAATTTAGGGTTATATATATATATATATTTTTGAATGCTAGTTCAACCTTACTTTATTTGAATTAAGTAGAAATGTACATATTGTTTATGTTAAAACTATCTATGTTAACCAAACTAGTTTGATAGAGAAAAACTCACCTTGCAACCTGTTGCCACCCTACTGGGAGCTAACCAGTCAAGGATGGGCTAGTGCTATATAAAATTATGAAATATGGGAGGGTGTGTTATGTTTTTTATGTATTGTTTTATATAATTGTTTACCAGGTCGATATATGACCTTTAATATATTTATCTAGTATGTTGAGCTGTGTATTTTTCTGAGGAGTGATGTATCTGGCTGTTTTTTTGATTTTCTGTATAATGTCTTACTGTTTTTTCCATTTCTGAAATTATTCGCATCTTTGAATTCAGATGTTGTAGAGGTATTCACTGGTTACTTGTTTGATTTCTTTTATACAGTACATGTTTGTTTTAGTTGAGTTTTTGTCACACATTTAGCTATAAGGCTATATGTTTCTTTAAGTATGACTCCTTTGATAGTACATTTGAGATATTCAGTATACTTTAAAAGGTTATTTCTTAAATATTTGTTAATTTGTTCACAGTATCTTTCCTCTTGCTATATTGTCTAACCTTGTCAATAATTGTATTCCTTATGTGTTCTTCTATTTTTTGTCATTGACCTTGACACATGAATGGATGTGTGTTTGTCTCTTTAGATCTGCAGATTGTGCATTTGTTATTTTTATATAGGTTAGGAAGTCTCTGATGCAGTTTAGTTTTTGTTGAAAGTTCTTTATTCCATAGGCAAAGATTGAATTTCTTTTGTTGTTGATCTCTTCCATTGATTTATTGTTTACTCATTCTAGTTGGTTGCAGATTCAACATTATTGAAGGCCAATGTATGTGTTTAATGATTCGATCACTGAATTCAATTCTTGTTCTATTCAACAGTTTCCATTTAGCTAGATGCATTGCCTTTATCAGTTCTTTAGCCATGGTTTTGATAGGAATTTTGAGTGTATTGTTGTCCCATTGTGGAAGTAGTGTGAATTGTGAGTTTTTTGTAAAGTGAATACAAGTTGTTTTGTGTCTTGGGACTATATCTAGATTTGTGTCTATATTAGTTAATCTGTCTGCTTGTTCATTGTATTTGTTATCTATGTGAGCTTTAACTTTAATAAGATTGATCTTCAGGTGGTTGCTTGTGATGATGTCTTTAAGTGGTTGAAGGATCTTTAAGTTTTTTTGTTTCCTCAGATTGTATATATAGTTTGTCCTCATTACTTTTTGGATACTGTTAATTGTTACCTAACTGTCTATGTGAATGTTGGCTCTGCTGTATGAGGGTAGTATACTGATTGCTGTTAGGTTAGCCATCAGTTCTGCTCAAGTTAATGAAGGGAAGTTTTCTATTTGTTCTTAGAATCGAAGTTTTTGATTCTCCCTGGTTATTATTATCTATCCAAAGCCCATGTAATACTGGTTGCCATGGTATGACATAGATCCATCTGTGTATATCTTAAAGTTGATTTCATCTTGTATTTACCTTGTGATTGTAGTTAATTCCTCTAAGATAGGAGGTATTGCAATCAGTATTTTTCTGATCTATTCTATTGTTTTGTTTTCTGCAAGTATTTGCACTTCTATATTGTGATTTACTAGTCTGTATTTCTGTTCTATGAGCATAGTAGAAATTGAGTTTGGTGAGGCTCTACTTCTGAATATATTGTTTTCTTTTAGGATATTTGGTCGTATTGAGATTTTACTGCATTGTACTGGAATAGTTACTGTGTTTTGTCTACTGGCTGTAAAGGTACATGTGGAGCTAAGTTGAGTCTATTAATTTATGTTGTATCTTGTGCATTTATTTAGGGGAGATTTGCTAGGTGTCTATATGTAGTGTCTGTAAATTATTGAGATGTTGTCTACCTTTCTTTGTTTTTTTTCAATAATTAGCTCAGTGTTCTTCTCCATTGCTATCCAATGTGACTTTGCTATTTGTATATTTGCTGTTGGTATACATTATTGAAAATAATTGATTTGTCCTTGTTGTTTGTTAGTAATCCATGTTTGTGGTTTATGTTATAGTGTGAAGAACCATGTTAAAGTGGGCCCTGGTACTGATTTTTGGTAGATTTTTATGATTTGGCACCAATGTAAAAGTTTCTTTCTATTACTATTAAGAAGTTGTCCTGTAAAGAGGACATTATGTTTTTTTAGGTTGTAGCAGATCTTACTATAGAGCTCTGGATCAATTACTTCTTTGATGATAATGTCTATTGTTTTTATGATCTGAAAGCTATCACTTTGATCTTTGTGAAATGTGAAGCCATATGTTTTGAGCATTCAGATTATGTCATGTATAAGGTTTTTCTCTGGTTCTAAGAGTGGAGCTTATATAGTATATAGTTCTATATCTATTTGATAGATCAGAATATATTTTGTATTATCTGTAGTCGATGGCATGCTATATCTCCTATAATATTGTTTGTATTCACTCTGGTGCACCAGTTATTAGTATATAACTGTACTTGTCTATCCCATATATACATTATGTTGTATTCATGTTTATTATATAACATACTATTGGGTATTGTGTTTGCGAGTCCTATTTTGTGTTTGAATATTGTTACCAGTTTACGTATTAGCTGGTTATAGGTTTGTCTGGTTAGAACTATATCATTGTATAAATATTCTATGCTGAACATTAGAATGTAGTTGATTATATATTGTGCTTGTTTGTCAGTAATTCTTTTCATTACAATTAATATACATATACTGGCTACCTTCTGCTTTATTAAGAATTTTTAATAGTCTTTACATCCTGAGCTATCATACCAGATTTCTAAAATTCTGACTGGTGTGTTAGGAGGACATCCTTGTATTTTCTGATTGTTCATCAGTACTCCTTGTTCCAAGTCTTTCTTTATACCATAGATAATAATTAATGAGACTTATTTGGATTGATTTAGATGTCATTGATGTGATAGAATTCTTCTGTTGTATAGATGATTCTCTATAAATCTGTTCTATTGTTTGTTATTCATGTTGTATCATCTATGTATACATTAACTACTATATCGGTAGTTCTCTTTTTCTATCTTTCTTTAAGATCTGTATATGTTTTCGAGCTGATTGTGTATTCTTTGTGCTGTTGACTAATCATGGATAATAGTGGGTCATAGAAAATACATTATAGCAAAGGTGATATTGTGTCTTCTTAATCTATTCCATTTCTTACCTGGTACTCATCTGTTAAATCATGGCTGTTATAACTCATTGTACTGGTCTTTAAATATGCTGATCAGAACTGTTATTATTGTGTCTGGAACCTTGATCCTTTGAAGGGCCAACTATAACATCTCTAAATTGACAGAGTCATATGCTTTCAACATATCTTGGCTCAGAATCCAGGTTTGTTGTTTAGTTTCTTTCGCGTATTCAATAATACTACTAATTATATGGATTGGGTCTTGAGTACTGCTACCTGGAAATGCTATCCAGTTTAGTTCTGATAGTATTCCTTTGGGAGTCAGACACCTGGCTAGTCTGTCTGTGATGATTTTGATAAATATTTTTCTTCCTATATCTAGTAACATGATTGGTCTGATTATATCTAGATTGTGTGCTTAGTCCTTGAACTTTGATATTGGATATATATGTTCTTTTCTCTATTCCCTGGGTATAATTCCTTGTCAGATAATCATGTTGAAGATCACTTTTAGTTCTTCTTTTGCTTTGTTTTTCAGATATTTGTATACTAAGTATGGTATCTGATTAGAACCTGGAGATGACTTCAAACTGCATTGTTTAATTGCTTATATAAGTTCTTCTATTGTAATCTCTTCTAACATATCTTTGTAGTAATGTTGCTTTATATATGATTTAGGTCTGTATTCTGATTGTTACCTGGGATGTTGTTCAAGATTTTGAATATTTCTGTGTAGTATTTAGTTGTAAAAATGTTTCTTTACCTTGGTTTTGATTTCTGTAGGTTCTGTGACTATCTGTACTTCCTCTCTTTGTTGAAAGATGAGTCTGTCTAGTTGTATCTATCTTCTAGGTCTTTCCAGAATACTATTAATTATGGCACATTTATTATTGTCATATTGTCCTTGTCTTATTGTAATTCTTCTTCTTATTGTATTGTTTTGTCTTCTGTGCATGATAGCCTTAGTAACTGTTTTGTGTACTTTTATGTTGCCTTGGATCTCCTTGAGCCATTTTTCAAGGTATATATCAGGGTGTTTAGTTTCTAGTTTGATGAGTATGATTATCAAGTCTGGAACAAATCTTTGTATGGTTACTAGAATTTGAAGTAGCTAATGTGATTTTTCTTTTTTTTTATCTGTCACATATTGTTTGACTTATATGAGGAATTTCTGTAACTGTATTATAAGTGGTATCTCTTCCATGTCTTCGACTTGATGTCTTTTTCTCCAGTGGGATTTCTTTTTTGAAATGAATTTTTTGACTGCCTTCTAAATGGTATTGCTGAATCAATTCCATCTGTAGTTTACAGACTAGTGGCTTAAGCATTCTGTTTGTATATTGCATTCAATATAATTACTAAATTTTTTCCATTACTGTGCTATGGCGAGTTACCAGTTGTATCTGTGGCTGCGTTTGTGATATATTATCTATTTGGATATATTGAGACTTTATACTTCTATTTCTGCTATTATTGTAATATGGTCACTTGAGATTGATAGTATGGTGAGATCTTGGATAATGACTGTCCTTGATTGCTATATTACCTGTGAACTCATTCATATTTGGTCAATTCTACTGCTACTCCCTCTCTGTTTCATGTATATACTCTCTTTGTAGAATTGTGCATTCTATATATGTCTTCCAAGTTGTTATCCAGGAGAATTTGTATTTGTTTTTCTAAGAGGTGGTGTTTTTTTATTGTCTTTGTATTGCTGTACTTGTCATTTGCTAGATTGGAAACACTATTCATATCCCTTGCTACCATTAGGTGCCATCCTTTTTCTATTGCTTCTTTGATCCACTTATTGAGAGTATTGAGTACCATTTTTCTCCTTCTATGTTTTGTACTGGGAAGTATATACTGATTATTCTTATTTTTTCTTTATGTATAAAGGCCAGGTCAACTGCTATAAGTTTACCTGTGAGTGTTTTGTAATTGTAGATTCTGTGTGCGATGTCTTTGTTGAACATTATATTCAGACCTTGTCCACTAGTTTATGATTCTTTGTGGATCCATATAGTTTGAAATTTTTTGTGTTTCCAGTGTTTTGATTGCTGATATAAACCATTTGTCTCTGTAGTGATTATGATATCCCAATCTGTTGCATTGCAGAAGTTAAATCATGTTTCATGTTTATGTGTTTCTATCAAGCCTTGAATGTTAAATGTTATGACTTTCCATATTGACTTGTGTTCTCTATTTATTGTTGTGATGCTGTTATGTTGGGTATTGTATTGTTTGTATCTAGATTGTAAACTAAATTTGTTCCACAGTTGTTTGTTTTTTTCATTTGTTATTCTGATGTATTATAAGAATTTGTTGTTTGGTTGTCTTTAGAATTGCCTGATACTTCTGTTTATGTGATGCTTTGATTGCTACTCATTATTATCTATATAAGGGGGAGGGTATGCTACCTGAGATGGAGTTGAGTATGATGTTGTACATTTGATTCATGTGTTTATCTAACTTCTGCATAGATGACTGAATATATTGTTGTTAAATACGAATATCTTGAGTACTGTTTTGAAGTGTTGTGTCTGTTGCTAGATTTTTTTCTGTATCAAGGAAAAAGGTGTTTTTATCCATTTGCTTTATGTAGTCTTTATCATATGTTTTTAAGTTGACTATGTATTCCTCTAGGTCAGCTATATCTTCTTTTAACTTTTGAATATCTTACCTAATTGTTTTGAGGATGTGAATTACTTTTGTCATGGCTATTTGAGGGGGTTGTAACTATGTTTCATCTTCTTTTGATAGTCTTGCTACTGCTGCATAAGAGTCTGGCCTGACCTTTCTTTGGTTGTTGTATGAAATTGCCCTCCACCTTATAATTTTTGTGCATACTGAACCTGTTATACAGTTTACTGAATTTGTTAGCTTGTTCTATGTTATACTAATTCCAATATGTTCTTTTTTCTTTAATTAAACATTGAGTAACTAAATGTATTGCACTTCCATAGATGGTACATAGTTTTGTGTCAATTGGTTTCTATTCTGCTTGGGTTTCTTCAAGAAGAACATTCTGTGTTATAGCTGTTTTCAGATCTTGTTGACTCATAAAACCAATAATAGTGAACTGCTTACATCTGTATGACATGTGTCTAGGGATGTAGCATGTCTTAGCTCCAGTTTGTTCACAAATAAGTCTGAGGTCAAAGGCCATAGTATTGGGTGGGAGATTTGTTAATTTGACTGCGGTGCTTTCACGTGCCTTCATTTGGTCCATGTTCCATTGTGTATCAAAAATTCAGACTGAGTCTGATTATAGAAAAATACTCCATTTGCCAACTAGATCTTCTTTTATCTGTTTGTCTATATAGGTGATAACTACTGATTGCCACATTTGTTGTGTAGACATATCAATATTTGTGATCTCTTTAAATTTGGCAAAGGTTTATTGTACCTCTATGAATTTTATATTAAGGGAAATGTTCCATACTCTAATACTATTTTCTTTATTTGGTCTAGGGGATGTGAAAGCCATGTGTTCCAGATGAGCCCCATCTATTTCAAGTAAAATAGTGTTGCATGCTTCTTCTGCAGTGTGATAATTACTGAAAATGGCAATGATGTGTTTCTCTTCTCCGTTTCTTTTACTATGGGTAGAGAGAAGGCCAGTAAGCATGTTCAAGTTCTTTGCGATATGTGCAGTCTTCTAGTTGATAGTTCTTCCTAGAACTTCTAATGCTTTAATGCCTGCTTTGACTTTTTCTCTGCCAAATCTTATTGTAGGATCAATTAGTAATCTTAGTTTGGGTTTGTCTACTCTACTAATTGATGTGTTTTTATATGAAACTTCCTGCCATTGCCTATTGGATTTGGGTCTTGTCTGACTGTTGTTGTCTGATTCCTCTATTTCTATGTCTGAGTCATCTATTCTTGCTGCTGTAAATAGGTGGAAGAGTTCTTATTTTGTTTGATTTCTTAGATATTTCTGCTTTTATCATTATTTATAGTTTGAATATCTTGTGTGATTGTTTCTTTCACTTCGTCGCTCCAAGTTAATTGTTTCTGGTTGGTTTGCTTTTCACTAATAGTTTCTGTAATAGTGGTTGTAGTTTGGCTGATGTTCTGGGTACTTGATTGCTGTTTTCTAGAGGGGTTTCTTTCTCTTTTCCTTTGTTTTTTGGGTTCGACTTTATTGTTTCCATATGGATTTCTTTGTATAGCAGTCTTGTATTACCTTTCACCAGGGTGTTCTTGTTATAGTTAGCCTATCCTGAGTATATGGACTCATTCAGTCTCTAGTGGATTCATCTTTTCATTCACTTTTCTTCTTATTTTTCAAAATTGCCTAAAAAGAAAATTTTTTTTAAAAAAAAAGAATCTGTGGGAAAGAGTTGTCTGACAATTCAGGGTTATATACTATATTATATAATATATTATTCATTATATTATACTTGTATTAAATTACAATTTAAGTTATTTAATATATCATCACAACTTTGTCACTTTATTTTACTATTTACTGATTTTCAAAAATATTAAGAAAGTATTCAATTTCAGGTTTGCATAATGAAAGTTTAAGAAAAAATCCTAAAAAAGTTAAAATTGGTTGTTACTATAGTAAATATAATAGATTACTTAGTAATTTATAAATAGATTTTTTTTTTTTAATGTGGGTTTTTATTAAAAAATTAATTCTTAAACATGACATTAATTGTCTTTATATTGGTAAATTAACTATAGCCTAAAGTGATTTTTCTATTATACTGCACTACTAGACAGTATCCAGGTTCACCATAATAGGGTCGAATGGCTAATGCCCATTCAAATATGATGTTATTGTTGAGGGAAGGAATAATAATTTTTGTGTGAAGTTGTTTAGTAAATTTGATGACTCGATAATTATTTTTAGGATATTATTGTTGTTTGTGTTGTTTTCATCTTGATTGGATTTGTTAATTACTTTTGTCTTGTTCTATTTGATTCTACTGATAGATGAAGTTTTGGCTGTAGCAGATCTTTGTTTCCAAATTTTATGAAGAATTTTTAATGATGCATTCATCAGTTGGATTTGTAGTTTTTTGCTGAATAATGACTCTAGGTACTGGTTAGACTCTCTTATAGCAATGTTAAGTAAAGTATTTCCTTTGGTTGATTCGGATAATATTGTTGTTGGGTTGGTTTGTATATGGTTTCTACTTTGTTTTTTTAGAATTTTATTAAGTTTGGGTAGTTTTTTTTTTATCGTTTTCCTACTTTCAATACAGTTGAAGATATGAAACTGATCTTCTTTTGTGTGGTCACATCTAGGGCACCTTGAATCTTTGTATAGTATTGGATATCTTTTGTGAAGTTTGTCTCTTATAAGTAATGAGTTGAATTGTAGCTTTGTTCTAAAGGTGGTTAAGGCTCTATAGTTGTATTTATCCATTTTTCAGTAGCTTTTGTTGGCTTGTTTTAGCCATAAGAATTCAAGATATTGTTAAAATTGTATGTGCAGTTGTTGCTTAAAATTATTAAAAAGAGTTTGATATATGAATTAACAAATATTATCCAGTGTGTGATACTAGGTCCTACTTTGTTGTTAATAAGTGGTGAAGTAGTGAATTGTGTTGGTTTGTAGGGGGGTAAACTTGTATGTGTTAAGATAGTTGATGGAGTGAGTTTGTCTTTGATTTTATTATATGTTAGATTGATTTTTTTGATTTTTGCTAGATTCATATATCTTTCAATTATATGACTATGTTGAACCTTAATTTTCTTGTTAATATATGATGAAAGCTCAGTGTTTGGGAGTTTGGATATGAAGCAAGATATATTTGTATAATGTGTAGCATTTTCTATTGTATTATTTAAGATGGTCCATTACTGGTGATAGGAGCTGGAGGTATGTATGAATAGTTGAATGCTATTGTTATTCACTACTTTAATTTCATTGATTCTTTGAGTTACTGCTATACTTATAGAAACATTTGCTCTGGAAGTTGTTGGCCATGGTTGAATTAGAACTATTTCATTGTTGGTGAATATAGGAATAAGTTGTATGTCGACTTCATTTAAGTTGTTGAAAAGATAGAAGAAGTTGTTGTTTTTTTTTATGCCATATTGATTTTACTGTTTTGATTAGCTTGCTTTTAATGCAAGGTTGATTCAGACATTGACACTGGTTTAGGTAATTTGTATTCTCATCTACAATGTAATGTTGTCCTTTAATTATTTCTTTGTTGTTATAGTTCTTTCTCATTTTTATGAATTCTATATGGTTTGTATTTTTAAAGGTCTAGAAAAAAAGTTTTGGATTAGGAAGAGGTAATGTGTTACCAGTTGTTAAGGGGAAGTTTTCTTTGAGATTGATGTACCAACTGGGGATATAACCAGGAGTAACTCATCCTGTTTTTGGTGTGAAGTTCATCCCATGAATTTATGCTGGATTTTTTGTATTGTATAATCTGCCTGACTGTTTTAATGTTGTATTTTGATAAGTATAGAGTTGTTGTCTTGTTTATTTTAGTATAGAGACCTGTGGACAATCATGCATCCTTGTGTGAAAAGGGACATGGGTTTGAACAAATGTTATTTTTGTAATCTGCTATGATCTGGGCTGCTTCTGTAATCCAGGATTGTTCAAAATGTTGGGGATGGCAGATCGGGCATTACCAGATTGCACTACTCATTTGAATTAATAAGATCTCTTGTTGGATGAAGGGGATGGTTTTCTTGTTCACTAGAATGGTGGCTAATAGTTTGACCAGTGTAATTGTCTTTTGGTCCTTGAGGGCTATTAAGTTGATATCAGTTTATGAGAAGTAGGCTTTGTTTGATAGGGTGCATTCTATACTTAGTTTCTTTTTTATTGCTTTATTGAATGATGTTTAGAGTGTATTGATATATGTTTTCTTAAAGGTATTACTTGGAGAGCATAGTCAATCTGAGCTGGGATGATCCATTGTGAAACTTGTTTTGTGATAGAGCCATTTCACATTTTTTGGCTGGCAATACTTTTAATAAATTCATTGGATTTATGTAGAAGCCTTCATTTTGTTGACAGATCTGAGGACTGGCCAGATAGGTAAATTTCTAAGTATTTGATATCTTGCTTGAATAGTTTGGGGGTAATTTCTATGTCCTCTACTTTTAGATTTTGTTTGCGTTTGTTACTTTTTCAGGAGTGGTTTGTGATTAAGTTAGTTTTTGCTTTGTTGCAAGTTATATGATTCATTTTGAGAAATGATGTAAATATATTAGTTGCTTTCTATAATTTTGCTAACGTTTGTGTAAAAATTGTGACATCATCAATGTAAGTGAAAATATTGTTATCAGGTAGTAGGATCTTTTGTATCTTCAAGATGACTGGATCATAAAAAATGACCTATAACAATGGTGTTATGGTTTCTTCTTGGTCCAGTCCTTGTGAAACTGAAATGGTGTAGGTCAAGTTGTAGTAAGAGATGAACTGAAGTGAACAATTCATTAGTAGTCTCATAATGATGTTGATGAATTTTGTGAATAGTTTTATTCTCTTTATGGCAGACTCGAGACTCTTGAGGTTAACTGAATTATATGCCTTTGAAATATCAAATGAGGCTAGCCAATATTTTTTATCATTGTTTGTGAAGATGCTGATAAGTGATCTGATAATGGCTAGTGGTTCAAGAGTACTTTGATCTTTTGTGCTGGCAAAATTGTATGATAATAGAATATCGAATTCAGCTATTATTGATGATAGTCATTTATTGAGGATTTTGGTAAAGATTTTTCTACTCATCTCTATGAGAGCAATCAGTCTGATGTTATTTAAATTGTGGAACCAGATAAGTTTTTTTGATAGAAGTGTGATGATGGATCTTTTCTATACTCTGGAGATTTTTTATTTCTTAATATTTTGTTGAAGAGCTCTTTTAATGCACTGAGGGCTAGAGTTCCTATATATTTCCACGCTTCATAAGGAACCTTGCTGGGGCCTAGAGCTTTGCTTGTTGGAAATGAGTTTATTGAATCTTCTAAGTTCTGTAAGGTGATGATGTTAAGAAGGTCTCAATAAATTTCCTCTCTTAGTTGCTATTTATATGTGTAGTCTTGTTAACATGTTTCATTAATCTTAAAATCTTTGGATGTGAGTAGTTTTTTGAAATGATTTGTTATAATATCATTCAGAGCTTCAGGATTATCTTGCAGTTGTTGTTCATCTGAAAGGATTGAAAGGTCAAGGGATAGTTTAATGTTATTGAAGACTATTTTGATGTAATATTTGGATCTGTTTCAGAAGTTTGCAAAGTTCTCCTTAACTCTTTTTTTAATGTTATTTGCTATTAAGGATACTATCTTTTTTTGTTTTCAGTGATAAGGATTCAGAGTATTTTTTTAAGTAACCTTGAGCTAGAAGGAAATTGTAATACTCTTTGGTGATACTTAACTTTTTTGTGTAAAGTAATAGATGATGTATTATTGGATCTGCTTTTTTTGAGAGCTAGCTTGATGTATTTTATGGTCTCATTGATTTCTAGAAAGAGATTTCTTTTGTTTTTTGTTGGTGTCTATAATTTTCTGATAGGTATGTTTTTGTTAAAGACTTAGATGATTATATTTTCCAAAAAGAGATCATAAGAGAGTAGGGAATTGATCAAGTTGTAGAGTGATATCTTCTTTAAATAATGCCAGTTGTTCAAGTGTTGCTTTGTTAAATTGATCTGCCTTTGTCATAAATTTTATTCTCTGTGGTTTGTATTCAAACCAATTAAATATTATTTTGATCTGTTTGTGGTCAAAAGTTATACTGTATATGCTGGATCAGATATGTTATAGCTTAACATTTTACTTGCCAAGTTGGGAGTGAGCCAGACTTGATCAATTCTTGAGGCACTTGTTGAGATAAGATGTATGTATTCATGTTCCTTATCAAAAGCCTTTGTTGCATCGATTAAGTTGTGAAGATGATTATATATTTTTCTTTTTTTGTTATTTGTAGATATATTTATTGATAGTGTTGTTTTTGGGAATGCGTTGAAATCTCCAGCTATGATCATTTCAGTTTTGTTGTTGGAAATGAATTAGTGAAGTGATGAAGTTGCCTTGTTTCTGGATTGGTTGTTATGTGGGAGATATAGAGTGATTATTGTTATCTCAATTTTTGGTTTAAATTTAAATTGTGCTACACACCAGTACTTGTTTTGTATAAATGTCTTGAAGATATGGTTTGTTATTTTGTTGGAGATGAGAATACATATACCATTGCTTGGGGTGTTGTTGAGTTGACTTGAGATTATAGTATAGTTGTTGATTTTTTTGGGAAGGAGATGATAATTGGTATATTTTGTTTCAGTACAGATTATTATATCTCTTGCATTAGGTTGGGAGTCTATAATTGTAGTTTTCCCTGTTGATTTAGATCTTGCATATTGATTGTAATTAATGTGAGGAGATTACGGATTTGATGTTGTGGTATTGAAGTATTATTATTAGAACTAAAGGAGGGACTGTCGTTGTTGCTACTAATGTTTATTAAAACAAAGTGAAGAGGAGAGCTAGTTCTGGATCAGGTAGCTCTGGTTAATTGATAAAGTCATCTGGCAGTTTGGTAAAATAGAAGTAATTATTGAGTTCATTGGTATGTTTTGATAGGGATTTATCTTCTCTAATAAGGAGAAAATTTTGATTTGATTGTTTTTGAGAAAAGAGATTACATCTTCAAGGGTAGGAAGATCAGGTAGTACTGGTTGAATCCACTCTCGTGGCATTTGTCCATAGTATGCTATCTTGATCTTATTTAAGTTTCCTTAAATTTGTGTAACTCTCTGTATAAGTCTTCCTTCGAGATATTGGGATTTTCTGTGATAAGCTTTAATGATACTAGCAGAGGGGGTTTCTTTATTTGAGTTAAATTGGCAGTAATCCATTCAGGTTCTAATGGAAGCTGGAATTTGAATCTTGTGCTTAACAAATCCAGGAGTGGGTTAACCTTGCTTTGCTTCTGAATTGGAAGTATAATATTGAAGTCCTCACTGATTTGATATGGCATGGGAAGGGCTTGTCATGTTCTAATATAATCAAAGAGCAGGGCTCTAACTGCAAAGTTGTGTTCTTGAAATAATTGTGTGACATCTTTTTTGGCTATTGGGTTGTTGTCTACTAGAAAATGAATGGCAAGTTTATTAGGTAATTCAGTATATAAGGCTGGAAGCTATTGTTTGAGGGAGGAAAATTGAAGTAAGATTCTGAAAGTTTTTCTAGAACATAGTAAAAGTCCTTGAGTTCTGTTACCAATGCTTTGAGATCTTTCAGTTGGGTTCTGTGTTTTAGTAGGAAGAGATTCTTGACTTCTGGGATGAAGTTTTCAGGCTCATATAGGAGCTCAAGTTTTTTCTTGAAGTATGTTTCTGGAAGAAGATCGAAGTTATAGTATATTCATAGGCTTTTGGTTATTTGCGCTAAAAGTCATGATGATAAAATAGGGATAGGATATGGTAGTTTAATTTTTACATTTACAGGAATGAGGTCAGGTGAGGCAGGAAGTTTAGGTAGTTTGTTTTTGATCATTTCTTTACAATTTTTAAGGATGTTGTGGTAATCAACTTTTGGTAATGATAGATCCATAAAGTAATTGAACCCATACTTGAAAATCACTGCAACCTGCCAATGTTTTAAGTCTGCCAGATCATGAGTTTGAGGTAGGCTATAAATAATGCCTTGTTGATAATGTTTATGATTTTGCATTTCATTGCTCTAGTAATAAAAGTGATATTGTGTTTGTTGCAATAGTTGTTATGGTATTGTTTTTCGATTGCTTCATATTGTAGCTAGTGTTTGCCTTTAATTAGTTCTGTTTATAAATGTATGGAAGAAGGCCCTATCCCTAAGCTCAATTTTGCTGAATATTGCCTTTAGGTTTTTAGGGGCTCTAATAAAAGCTTCTTGTTTGATGGTAGTAAAGAGGTTAACTATTGCTTCTGGTTCATGTTTTATGTGTCAAGTTCTTGGCAGATTTCTAAAAATGCTTTTTAGTTTTTCTGGGGGTCAGAAAATCTAATGTCTAATTTGTTGCTAGTTTGATCAGCCCACAAAATTGTAGAGTTCTTTGGGAACCTTTCTGATTGATTTGTTGTGCCATCATTTGTCACTACTTGTGATTGGTCCATATAATGTTGATTGATGTCTTTATCTTTACTACTTTTGAATAGATTGGGCTGGTTGGCATATGTGAACTGCATGTGGACTGATAAGGGGATAGGTTGGTTTGTGTCTATTTGCATATCATTGTTGCAAATCATTTCCTCAGTTGGAACAGGTGTGTTTGAAGGGGATATGAGGTTTTGAGTTTTTTGTTTTAGGAGAAAAGTGTTTAAGTTCTCATCCATTATTATATCAAGTTTGCTCCAGGAGATGTGAAGGCTGTAGCTCAGTTTTTTTATCATGACTTCTTTTATGAAAAGTTTACAATCCTTATCTATAAGTTTAAAGGTTTGTTAAAAATATAGAAATGTATTAAGAGCAGTTATGGTCATGGGTTTGAAGGTGGAAATGTTAATATTTGTGCGAAGACTTGAGAGTCTATTTCTTTGAACTGTTTTAAATATGGCTACTATTACTTTGAACTCAGCTTATACTTCTAATAGTAGTAAGCCAGATAGATGGGTAGTTGCCAAAATTCAGAAGGAGATGGGATGCAGAGGGGTTGGTAATGAAGAGTTTGTTTGTTTTTGTATTTTTATAGTAAATTATTGCTAGTTTTTTTTTAATTCTGTGATAAGGATATCGAGAAGAATGTATTCATGCTAGTGGTTAGGTTCCTTTGGTTTTTTCTTTGAAGCTGAAATTTTTAGAATTTTCTAAAATAGTAATTTTGAGATTTTTTTAGATTATACGGGAAAGAGGTTTTTTTTTTATGAACAGATTTTTTTATAGATATCAAAAAATAGAAGGTAAACATTTGATAAATGAAAAGTTTACATAACAACATAAAATAAAAAATATTTTATCAAGTCAAATTATATTATTAAGTAACAATTAACAAAATTTGAGATTGAATAATACAAGTTCTGAAAATAATGAATTCAAAATTGATGATAATAAAGAAATAAATGATATATTTGAAGATTATTTGACTTTAAAATATGAATTTTTATCAAATTCTAGCAATTTTTCAATTAATCGTTTTATATAAATTTTGTTGTGAATTATGAACTATAGAATTTGATTTAATTTATCGAATAGTCAACAAATGCATTTCTAAAATTTATAAAATTGAAGCTAATTGAAATTGATAGTAAAAAATTTGAGCTCTTTTGTGAATCTTTGTATATTATTAACAATATGCTTGAATTATTAGACCAGTTTGTTAATTTTATAAGATGTCAAAAATATCACAAATTATACAAACAGAATAATGTTCTTGGTTTTAAAAAAAATAATCAGCTATCAATTATGAAGTGTGTTCATATTAAATTTTCTAATTTAACAATAAAACAAAGAAAAACTTGTGATTTTCCACTGTTTACACAATTAGAATTATTAAATAGAAATGTAATTAATCAGTTCAATTCAGTTTTTTTATATTCTATTATTCAATATTAATTGTCACAAATATATCAAAATCTGAATTTTGAATCTAATTTTCAGTATTGAATAGCCAATCAAGCATTGATTTTTTTTTTTAATCCACAATCATGCTTCAATAGCATGTCTTTATTGAGATATTGAAAAATACCTAAATATTTTATAGACTTTCACAAAGCG
Source organism: Acaulospora colombiana (assembly GCA_910592055.1). NCBI lineage: Eukaryota > Fungi > Glomeromycota > Glomeromycetes > Diversisporales > Acaulosporaceae > Acaulospora > Acaulospora colombiana. The sequence continues at coordinate 18,376 of CAJVPT010000267.1, forward strand.
ACTAACTTGTCATTATACATTATTAGTTAAAGAACTATATTACTTAAAAATATGAGGAGTCCACTAAACTAATTCGGTCTAAACAAAACTAAGTCTAAACTAGGTACTCTAAGTCAGATTTAGGGAACAATATTTCACTTTCCTTGTAGCTTGGCAATAGTACCTCTAAGTTAACTAGGATCATTGCTAACAGTTTGTCACTGTAGATTATTCCAAAAAATGATGAAACATTAAAGTTGGCACTGGGAAAAAGGGAAGGAGGAATGCAAATCAAAGCTCTCTAAAAGGTTCTTGCTTTATTTCACAGTTTACTCTCAAAAGGAATTTGCCTAAAACCAATCAAATATTGATAAACTTTTATATTATATTTATTATAGTAATATTTGGAAAACGTTTAAAGATGAAAACTCAGAATTGTTTTTTAACAAAGATATGACTGATTTGTATTTGTAATTGGTACTAAATATCAATTAGTTTCAATCATTTGATAATAAAGCATATAGTACTAGAGTTATATACAGTATGTGTTATTATAAATTTGCTATGTAAAATATAATTTAGGTATAAAAATATATTTATTCTTGGTATATTACCAGGTCCTAGTGAACCAAGTTTATATCAAATAAATTATTACTTTTCTTCAATTGTTGATAAATTGATATAACTATGACAAGAAATAAAGCTTGATTCAATTATCAAAAATAAAGAGAAAAAAATAATTCATATGGTTTCATTTTAATTCTATGCAATATTCCTGTAGTACAAAAAGTGTGTAGATATATTTTGACATTAATTTTATATTATCACTGCAAGAAGAATATCAATTATAAAAATAATCATTATAATTTTGGTGACAAGGGGAATATAATAAATAGTTTATATCAAAAGATTTGGCAACATAAAAATAAGATTCTATTAAATAAAGGTGCTCTAACTTGAATGCAACACAAAATGTTTTATCAATAAGAATTATGTCAAATGGTCCAAATTCCTTCACTTACCTTATTTTGATCCAATTCAGCATAATTCTATATACTGTAGATCTTATATATCCGTCCGACAATGCATAGATGAACTAGCATTAAAAAAAAATATATATATATATATATATCCATCTGATAAAAATACGATTTTGGCCCCAAAGTCATATATCAATCTCTAAAATGTGACTAATATATTATAGGTATTTTGATTTGAAGAACATCTTTCCTTATTAGCCCAAAAACGATTGTAAACTTGAATTTCTTGTTAAACACCAATTTTGATCTTCAGCCATGAAATACTAACAAAGATCCTTTTCCTAAGTTACGTGTCATATGACATGAGCACCGATCCCATAGTCCTGGAGACATGTAATATAAACAGTTTTACAAACATTATAATTATTCTATTATTAGTATGAATTAGTGATACTAACAGAGTTTCCATAGTTAGTTATGCTCTTAGCAAACTTAGCAATATTAGCAAATATACTATTTATAGTGATTATAGATTCTAAATATATAATTGATAGCATATAGTTATAATAGTTTAATGTCAAATATTGCCATATTTAGTAGTAGTTAAAACAGTATTTATAGGCATCCAAAAACCTTGAGATGTTAGCATCAAAACATGTATCCAAATTATCAATAGTATCTTGTAAATAAAATATTTGTTCTTGTCCTCATACAATTACAAATATCCCTTTGCCTCTTTCTTGACCCTTTCTTCTTTTCTTGACTCCTCTGTTAATAAAAGTATTGTTGAGAGATCTTTACTTTTATTCCCCTTAGGAACTATAGCATGTTCATATTAATAAAGGATTCCAACTCTATGTTTTCCTGCTTTAATTCTCAGTCATTTGCTTGATTTAGGAGAGGAGGAATTGAGCAGGTTGACAGTACTATCTTTTCTTGGATATTGATAAATGGCTTGTTAAATAAATAAGAATAAAAAAAGAGATACTGATGAATAATGCATTAGATAAAATACAATCAATGATGGAAATATTTCAAATATTATTAGGTATTGGTTGAATTCCAAGAAAAGTAAATAGGGATAAAAAATTTTTAAACTTTATTACTAATTAGTGAAAAAAATTTTTTACAATATATGTAACTATCATTTTATAAAAATATCTTTCAGAAGTGAATTGCCAAATTCAACAAATTTTGTCAAAATTTGTTAAATCTTAATATATCAAATTTTAAGACAAAATTCATTAAATGAGTCTTACAAAAGATTAATTACAATGATTAAACCAATAAAATAAAAATATGAAGAAGAAAAAATTATTTCAAATCTTTATTTTTCATTATATTTATATGATATGTATATAATTATGGACTATTGTATATATTTTGATGCTTTTTATTTAAGAGGATAAATAGTATATTAAATAAATTTTTAAACAAATTTAATATTTGAAAATATGATTTTAACAAATTTTTAACCTAGATTCATTGCCTAATAGTTACGAAATATTGAACCTGAATTAATATAAAAATGGATAAATAATAATTGAATTATGAATCTATATCATATTCTAATAACCAGGGACTTAAAATTTTAAATAATTAATTAAATATTAACTCAATTTCTAAACTAGATTAGTTTTCAGCTAATGAGTTATATTGATTTTTGAACAACATATATAATATTCACAAAATAATTATCAATGAATTTAAATATTTTTCAAGTAAACTCTTGTATCTGAAAAAATCAAAATTTAGAAGTATTTATCAAAATATTCGATTTATTAGTTGAATACTATAAGATATCTTATGAAAATATGGACTTTCAGAAGTTACAGTATTTATAAAAAATAATGAAAATTTAATAATTATTTGAAATAGGGCAAATCAATATTGTAGATACCAAATTGGAAGTAAAATATTCAATTCTATTATGTCTTTATAAAATATTAAGGGCTCACTTATATTAGCTTGATTTGTGAATTATGATAGAAATATCAATTTATATTCAGAACAAGTTCAATTTTTTTTATATATTCAGTAAACTTTTTAAATAATAATATTGAATATTGATTGATCTTTATTCAGTAGTAAACCAGTTAATTCAGCAAAAAATAAATTTTATTTCAAATTTGAAAATAATATAAATATTGAATTAATGAGTACTGAATTTTACCCAGTTAACTATGAATGCATATTTCTATTTATAATATTTTTTATCAATTTATTTTATTTAAATATAGAATCTCAAATCAGCAAGACTCTCATAAATATTTAGCTATAATTTCTTTAAATTATAAATATAATACATAATAGAAAATTTGGTAAACTTTTGAATTTTGACAAATTAAAATTTTGGCAATAAAATATATAGTAAAAATAGTATAAATTATATGTTAAATAATGTTAAATTATGTATATTTATATATATATTTTTTTAATTGGCAAAGTCTTGCCATTAAGTTTTTATTTATTCATTAATACAGGCTATATATACAAATTTAATTGTGAATCTATACATTTATAAAATAGAAAAATATTATGACTCAGTATTTTAACAGTAGAAACTTTATAACTGCTGCAGTTCATCTTGATAGGTGCTAACATGTCAAGAATTCATTAGTACTAATATTTATAGAGAAAAAGAAATATGAAAAGTAATTATTTTTGAATATGTATTCAGTAGGGATGTTTATTAGTTCTATATATAGTTTTTTAAACCTATCCTTTAAGTGCTTTTCAAGATTTATCTAGGTTTGCTCTGATATGGAATCTGTTTTGAAGCTCTTTATAACTCAGATAGTTGATGAGTTTAAACATGATAGTTTTACCCATTAATTATGAATTTTATTCCTAATACACTTCCTTTGTCAATTAAGCTTTTTTCTTATATTTTGACTCTTTTCTCATTCAATTGTGATATCATATCTGAGTTTCTATGTTTCTTACTTCCTTTGCCAGAACTTGTGAGTTGCTGTTCTGATTGCTTCTAGAACTTTTGTTCTATCCTTAGTTATGATTTTTATCACTTGAATTATGTCATATATTATGACTCCTCTAATTAAGTCCAAGTTCTTTCATTCAATCTTGTATTATACTTTTATGGATTTCTTGTATTCTTGTAATATTTGTATTCTTTTCCATTTATTTTGAATTAATTCTTTTTGTTTTCTATCAGTTCTTACTACACTTTCCTTTGTTAGGACTTAAATATATTCTTCCTGGAATCTTATTTATATTATATCACATTGAAAGATATGATTATTATTTTCTTTGTGTTGTTTATATACTTTGCATTTGTTATTAGTGTAAATGTTTAAACATCTCACATTTAGCTTGTCCATAGTTGGCAGTTCTCCTATCCATATCTTGATTCTAATGTGTGATATATATGGTTTTCCATATTTATTAGTATTGATGTAATTCCTGTTAATATTAAAAGTTCTAGAGTTAACAGCCAATAGATTTCTTTGGTTTTTCTTTAATTTAATCAGTCCTAATTCCTACATAATGTTTGTCATTTGCTTGCTCATTTATTATTGAGGATTTGTTTTGTTAAGGGCTTTGTTGCTATATCAAATTATTTTTAATTTTATTTTGTAAGCACTTTAGTTATTCTATTCTTTTGTATATTTATTGTTATAATGTATTTTGACTTGTCCATTAGTCTTGTAGTAGCTAGCTTGTTTGCCCTTTATATCTGGAATGCCTGAATGGCTCTTGACTTTTTTCCAGTTTACTAATAGTTTTTTTGTCTTTAGTATATTCTTAATGATGTTGCTTAGAATTTGATTTGGATGGTTTGTTTTCCTTTGATATTTTTTTTTTGATTGCAGAGTTTCTAAGAATGTTAATTGCTGACTGACTATCTGTGAAGATGGTAATAGTTTTGTTTATATCAATTGTACTTACTACTGTTAGGATGTCTGTTAGCTTCACTCTTGTGTATAAGAGAGTATTTCATGTTTCTACTTGAAATTCTACTACTTGTTTTTCTGATTGAGTTGTAATAATCCATCTCAGATCCATTCTACTTTTTTCTGAATGTCTAGTGAATAAGATATCTGTGTAAATCTATAGGTCATTAAGTTCATTTATTATTTTTACTATGTATGTTAACTAGTTTATAATTTTTTTGCTTCCATTTAGTTTACTGTTTATTAAGTAAATTGTTTTTAAGAGGAGATCTAAACAGAGCTGTGATACTGTCTTGGGAGATTTTAGTATTGTTTCTCTTTTATACAGTATAATGCTTACCTAATTCCTCTAAGGATAAAATGTAACTTGTTCACTATGAGTTGTGATATAAATGGTTGTTTTTTGTAAAAAGCTGCCAATTTTGAGCTTTTATCTATTAACATATTGATAATTCTTGCTATTATTAACTTAGCTATATATTGGTCTTGTTTCTTGTATTGATTTCTTAATGTTGTTTGTTTTTCTAGTATCCTTTACATTTGTAAAAGAGAAATATTGTTGGATCCTATATCATGTAGTTAGCAATAATTCTGTTTAAATCTATCACATTCTTTTTTTTATATATAGTAATTTGATAATTTGATTCCATTACTAGCTACTTAAAGATTACCCTTAACTAGAAAGAAAGAACTGGAATATTATTGTAAATTTTGTTGTAAGTATGGATAAAGTAAAAACCTGTAATGTTTGTATAAGAGTTCTTGTGCAGGTCTATATATTGTATATAATTTGGTATAGTTCTTGGAACTATCATGGAACTCTTTCCTATCTACCTTTTTTGTTCTAAGTTGTTGCTATGTTAAAAGTTTTAAGAAGTTATTATTCTTGAGTTGTTTTATAAAAAGAATTCCCCTTCTTTTGAGAACTTATCTGTTTTGATTATATCAATCTTCTTTTGTTATATCTTTTATTGCTGTTTCACTTTCCTTTGGAGGAATACATATCACTACATATTCTATTGTCTTGAAAGTAATACTCTGTACTTTGAGTATATTGAGAATATTATTTGTGAGATTTTGTTTTTTTTTTGTCCAGTAGGGGTACTTGTCTTCCAGGATCAAAGTGTTCAACCAATATTGGTTTTGAAGTTATTATAATCTGATCTATACTGCCAAGGCTTGCTTATTTTACATGTTGAATAGTTTGTATCTGAAGTCTACATAGATGATTGCATTTGGTACCATCATTGATAAGTTACTTTTGTATTTAAATATTTTTACTATTTTACTATTGAGACTATCCCATTTTTGTTCTGTGAGGATTATATTATTGAGTAGATATTTGATTACTGGATACAAGACATGATTAATTACATAATATGCTTGTTTATCTGTAATTTTTTTCCATTTTAGAAGATTCATGTAGTTATCTATTATTTTTTTGATAAGCTGTTTCTGGTGTTGTTTCTTCCTGTCTTTTAATATTTAGACCCTCAAGATATACACTGTTTCTTCTTTTTTATGGACAAGACCTTGGTTATTATCAGAATGACTCCTGCTTTTCAATCTGTCTTGCTTACGTTAATACAAATAAATAATTATTTGTCTCCATTGGCTTGAATATCATTGATACTGAGGAATTCTATATTTAAATCTAGGATTTTTTGTATATTAGTTTTGTTCTACGAATACTATATAGTATTATCTATATATGTTGTTACTGTTACTATCTGTGTCAATGTATATTATGATATACTGTTGATATTAGCTGTTATTAAATTTATTATCCAGGTTACCTTCATTTCATATTCCATCTTCAGATGTTCTATCTCTTGGAATAAAGGGTCATAGAAGATTCTCTATAGGAGCAGAGATATAGTATCTCCTTGATCGATCCTATTATAAACTTCATACCCTTTTATATACTCATATATTATAATAATTTTGTTGTACCTGTTTGTTAGAATGTTTTTCGGGAATTTAATGATTGTTTCTGGAATCTTGATGCACTTAAGTGCTCATATCAACATGTCTTTATTTATCAAGTTATATGTCTCACTTATATCTTGACTAAAAATCCATGTTTCTTTTTCCAATTTTCTGGCTTCTTTCAAAATATTATTCATTATATGTATTAGTTGTTATGTACTACTACTGGCAAGCCTGCCCAGTTATTTCTGCATATTATATTGTATTAATTAAATGTCATTGCTAATCTATCAGTTAAGATTGATATAAATATTTTTCTTGTTGTTTTTAGAAAGGTAATTGATTAAGTGATGTTGATGTTTCCTATTCAATCTTTCAACTTGAGAATTGAGTATACTTCAATATATTTCTATTCTTTTGATAGTTTCTTAATTTTTAAGATCAAGTTATAAATTATTTCTAAGACTTGTACACCTTTGAAGCCTAAATTCTTTAGGAGAATATATAGAATTTTAGAGAAATTTGATACTTTGTGTTTATTTTTTGACCATATAGCTTCTTAGATTTCCTGAATGTTTATTCTAGCTATACAATAGTTATACCATTTTGGTTTAATGTATTCAATTGGTGCATATCTACTGTTCTGGTTAGAGAAGTTTTGCAAGTTTAAAGTTTTACAAGATCTCTTCTATTTTCAGAGTTGTTATTAATTTTGGTCTTTATTTTCTTGGGATTTGTCATTATTGTAATGTCATTTATTATTGATGTTCTGTAAGTTTTATTGTGTCTATTCTCCTTTGTTGTCTGTCTAGTATACTATCAATCATTTTTTTTTATTGTTCTTGCAGGTGTTTAAAGTATTTCTTAATTCTACTATTAATGATAATGTTTTTCTTCTATATAATTTTTTGTTATGCTACTTGAATTTTTATTTTCCATAGCTTATGGAGTTTGACTAACTATTGGTATTGTTTGCTACAGATGTCTGAAGTGTTAGGTAAGCTGCTCAGTTGGACATCAATTTTGTTTTCCCCTTTATTAATGGCTTCAACCAATTTAACTATCTTTTTCTCTACTTTGTGATTGGTGGTATTGTTATAAGGTATCTTTTGTATATCCTATATGTTTTTCCCATTAGTAATTACAGTTATATTATTTGTCTGCATTTGGAGATATTAATCATTGTAATGTTTCTGCTCTTCTATCTTTTATTAAGATGTCTTTACTAGTTTCTAGCAGTATGTTTTTGAAACTGTTCCAGATGTTCTCTAATATTGAATATTTGTTTGTTAAAGTCCTTGTTACTTTTTTTTTCTATCCCTTCTTTAAAGTTTATCTGTCAAGTTTTCATAATCAATCTGCTTTGTGTTTTTATTCTTCTTATTGATTAATCTATTCCAATAGCTTTGTGATATGCTAATATTGAATATTACTATTCTGCGATTAGTATTAATTGCTACATTAAGTAATATGTATGATATCTATATAATGTGCTATACTAATAGTCCTGAAACCCATATGTAATCCAGTATATGGCTATATCCACTTTTATTTCTAGTATATATATAACTTTTGATGTTTGGGTTAATATATCTATAAGTATCTGTGAAATCTAATATTATAAGTGTATTAATTATATCCTTGTTGTGTGCCCCTGACTTTTTTTAAATAGTAGAACTATTCAGGATTCCATCCAATATCTCATTAAGTCCCCTAAAATTATTGTGAAGAAATTCTTGTTTGATGCTTCTTGAATTGTTCCTTCTAGCCACTTGATTAATAAAAGCTTTTCTTTTACTTGGGCTGAGTTCATGGAGTGATTTATTTTAGTAATCGCAGGGTAACACTTGCTCGTCTAATTGGATGAGCTTGAATTCTGCAATTCTAAAAAAAATCCATGGAGCTGTAAATTGTGATTATTCAGTACCTAATTTTGGCTCTAAAGACCATGTCGATAAATAAATCTCTGTTTTATCAAGAATTGTAAATGTATATTGTCCATTTTTTATTAATTATTATACCTACTTTTGATCTTGTCTGGTACTGTATATCTCTTGTGATTCATAATACGAATTTATCTTTCTCATTAGTTCATCTGTGATTGTATTGTAGTCATGTTTCTGTAATGCCTATAATTATAATATTGTTCTTCGTGTATTAAAGTTGTAATGACTATTTGTTTGCTCTCTTTATTGATACCTTTAATATTTATTGTACTGATTTTTCAATTTTTGATTGATGAATCTTTGTTGTTTATTGTGTCTATTATATTCTATATTAATGTTTAATGTCTTAGTATTAATTTATAATGTTGTTGTCTGATTTACTTTTTCTCTTTTAAGGTTCCCTTGCTGTTTGTTCTTTTATACTATTGTGAAAAGTTGCAGACTAATAGAACTATCTATTGTGATAGTTTGAAAAGATTTATAGTTTCTTCTATTGTGAAGCTCATCTTGTTAAGTTACTTTTGATAAGCTTTTTGAGTAAGTTTAATATCCTGGATACTCATACTTGCTTCAGTTTACTAGTCGAAATTATATCATTCGGTTGTCTAATTATTGTCAATTTTGGCAAAAATTAATAATAAAAAGATTGACAAATTATTTACAATTGCTGCTACTTGACATTAAAAATATCAGTATTTTGCGAAAAAAAAATTTGTCACAAAATCTGTCAATATTGTGGCAAAAAAAAATTTTGTGATAAAAAATTTGGCAATACTGTGACAAAAAATTTGACAAAAAAATTGATACTGTGACAAAAAATTTGACAAAAAAATTGATACTATGGCAAAAAATTCGCAAAAAAATTGATATTGTGACAAAAAATTCAATAAAAAAATTGATACTGCAGCAAAAAATTCAACAAAAAAATTATCGTAGCAAAAAATTTGACAAAAAAATTACTGCAGAAAAAAAATTCGACAAAAAAATTACTATGGCAAAAAATTCAAATTTCATGAAATTTATTAAAAAATTATAAATTCAATTAACTAAATTATTCATCATTTTTCTCTTTCTCCTCTTCCTTCTTTTCTACTTGCTTTTTTTTTCTCTTTAAAGATCTCGACTTGACTCTTTTAAAATTAGTCCCAATTGGTTTTATTTTATCAAATATTTTCTGAGATTTTTTTCTTTTTTCTTCTAATCTAACTGCCTGAATTTTATCCATTTATGTACTTTTCCCAGTTTGTTTCTCACACTCTGAATATATTAATAATTCCTCATATTCAGTAATTTTTCATCTTTTGAATTTAACTGTCAATTTTTTTCTTTTTTTTGTTTCCTTTTCTTGTTCACATTCTGAAATTTCTTTCAAACTATATGCCCAATTCAGCAAGCCTTCTGGTAGTATCATATCATAAAAATATGAATCATCACAATATTGTTTAGGAGTTAGCTGGAATGCTTGAATTGATTTTGAATGTTTATCCAAATATATTAACAAATTCTTTAACTATTATGATTAATATTGAATTATTCAATATATAATATTTTGCTGAAAAATATCTCTTTAGAATATCAACTATAATCATATAAATTTATTCTTTTTTAGTGGGCTTTCCTGGATTAGTATAACTTTCTTCAGGTAAATGTATCTTTATTTCTTTAATTGCATAAGTTAATTCATTCTGATATTTGACAACTTTTTTGATCTTCATTTAATAAGCAACTGTGTGCTTTTAATTCTTCATGCCCTTTTCTTAATTATTCATTAAGAATTAATACTTGAAGATAGTATATATTAATCTTACTTTGTTTAACTAACTATTTGCATGTAAGCGACGATTGTCTGCTTCCAGTTTTCCAGTTTTTGCCTTCTGATATCTTCCTCTCTAATAGTGATATAAAGCATTTAATTATTCATTTATTTGCTTTCATAAGAGATTAAAACATGGGGCCATGGATTTTATTAATTCAGGTATCAATTTTTATAATATTTTTTTGTTTACATTACTCGAAAAAACTTTGTTTACCCTCAGTTTATATTCATTAGAAATGGTTTTCATTAAGGCCTTTATTTCTGCTCTTACTTCTTCTGGTTTCGGCTTATTTTTGATAATCGATTTTACCAGTTTTGTCTCTTTGCTACTCTTCCTAGATTGAATTCTTCAACACTTTTCTAAACTTGACAAACTTTTGGATTCTGATATATCGGTTGCTCTAGATTCTATAATAACTATAAGATCAAGTTCAGGTTCTACAAATTTGAGCTGATCAATTTCCTTTTTTAAATCTTCTATTTTATTTTTTTGCTATTATAATTCTTTGGAAAACTTGTTATTAATATATTTTATTAGATCTAATTGTTTTACAAATTCAGTATTTTCTCTTTCTAGTGTTTTGATCCATATGCATAATTCTTTATTTTCTAAATAAATTGTTTGTTTAATAAAGGTAAATTTTAATAATTCGACAATAATTTAATTCTAACCTTTTTCAATATCTTCTCGGATTGAAGTTTCATTTGACAATTCAACTTCTGATATTGATATTTGTGCAACTTCATATGTCAATATTTCAGGCAATACATATAGTAAATGGCCTTCTCCTAAGCAATTTGACAGTTATAGTAGGGATTGAAGATTTGATATCAGGTTTACTGAATGAACTGTTGCCACTTCTGATGCAGTTGATGTGAAAGAAGTTTGTGATAGTAGGAAGATTGTGAAAACTGCTAAGATGAAAGTAGCTGTTCTCTATAAAAAGCATGTCCAGTTGACTTTTTTTGTTCAGATATTTTAGGTATCAAAAAAAAAAAATTAAATTAAAGGGATATTTAAATAAAATTATTTATATTGTTTTAATACAATTCTGGGTTGCATATAATATTATACTACTATTCATTATATTATATTACAATTCGGAGTCACATACTATATTATACTATATATTATTCATCATATTATGCTTGTATTATATTATAATTAAAAGCTATTTAATATATCAATCACAAATTTGCCACTTTATATTACTATTTGCCAATTTTTAAAATGTCAAGAAAGTATTTAATTTCAGCTTTACTTAACAAAAGTTTAAGAAAAAATCCAAAAAAAGCAAAAGTTACTTGCAACAGTAGTAAATGCAATAAATCACTTGTTGATCAATGAATAGAATTTTCACATAGATATTGAAAAACAAAAGACGAATATTTGACAAATGAATAATTCATATTTTGACACAGAACAAACAATATTTCATCAAGTCGAATTATATTATTAAGTAACAATCAACAAAATCTGAGGTTGAATAATACAAGTTCTAAAAATGATGAATCCGAAGTTGATAATAATGAAGAAATAGATAATATATTCAAAGATTATTCAGTACCAAAATATGAATTTTTATCAAATTCTAGCAAATTTTTGAATAGTCATTTATATGAATTTTGTTGTAGATTATGAATTATAGAATTCAATTTAATTTATCAAATAGTGCAACATATGCACTGCTAAAATTTATGAAATTGATACTAATTGAAATTGGTGATAAAGAATTTGAGCTCTTTTGTGGGTTTTTGTATACCATCAACAATAAACTTGAATTATCAGATCAGTTTATTAGTTTTGTAGCATGTCAAAGATACCACAAATTATACAGACAGGATAATGTTCTTGGTTTTCAAAAAAATAATTGACCAATGGTTATGAAGTATATTCATATTGAATTTTCCAATTCAGCAATAAAATGAAAAAAAACTTGTAATTCCACACTGTCTACACAATCAGAATTATTAAATAAAAATATAATTAATCAGTCCAATTTAGTTTTTTCATATTCTACTATTTGATATCAATTGTCACAAATTTATTAAAATTCAAATTTTGAATCTAATCTTTGGCATTGAAAAAATCAATTAAGTATTGATGAACTTCTATGTGATATCTATAATAGTAATATTTGGAAAACTTTTAAAAATAAAAACTCAGAATTATTTTTTAGCAAAGAGATGACTGATTCATATTTGAGATTGGTGCTAAATATCGACTGGTTTCAACTATTTAATAATAAAGTATACAATACTGGAGTTATATATGTAGCTATTGCAAATTTGCCCTGTAAAATATAATTTAAACATAAAAATATGTTGATTTTTGACATATTACCAGGTCCTAATGAATCAAGTTTATATTAAATAAACCATTACCTTTATCCAATTGTTGATGAATTAATGCAAATATGGCAAAAAATAAAGCTCGATTAAACTGCTGAAAATGAAGAGGAAAAAATAATTCAGGTGGCATTAATTTTAATTTCGTGTGATATTCCTGCTGTATAAAAAGTGTGTGGACACATTTTGGCACTAGTGTTATGTTATCATTGCAAGAAAAATACCAATTATGAAAATAATTATTATAATTTTGGTGACATGGAAGATATAAATAAATAATTTATACTGAGAGATTTGGCAACACATAAATGAGATTTTATTGAATGGAGATATTGTAACTTGAATGCAATATGAAAATATTTTGTTAGTGAGAATCATGCCAGATAGTTAGAATTTCTTTGCTTACCTTATTTTGATTCAGTTCAGCATTTAGTTATCGATCCTATGCACTAACTTTTCTTAGGTATTAGTAAATAGCTCATTAAATAAATATAAATCAAAGAAGAAATGCTCATAAAATGGAACAAGATATGTATTATTCAGATCTATATCCCCTTAGACAAATGATGAAACATAAAGGTACAGAAGAGGGTTACAAAGCTTCATTATAGAAAAAAATAGACAAGACTTTCATATAATAGTAATGGGAGACTTTAATACTGCATACAATCCTGCAAAAGACAGGGCATCAACATCTAAAACTAAATTTAAACCATATTGGTATCCAGAAATATCACTATTCAATTTTTTAGATGAATGATCCTTTCTAGCATACAGGCTATATGGGAAGGAAAAGATAAAACTCCAACAAAATGGAATGTTATTAGCAGTGGTCAGATTAATTATATATAGATATCCCAAAACCTTACAAACTATCCAATACTCAGATTCAACAATCAAAGTATGGAAGAAACAATAAGAAGTGATTATACTATACTAGTGCTAACAATGAATGATACCAATTTCTTTATAAAAGATATTAAAAGCAAGCCTCCCATAAAGAGCAACAAAGAATTGATATAAAAGTGTCAATACCTGAGCAGTAGAAGGCATTCAGTAAAAGCCTGAATCATAAACTCAAAATGACAATGGATCAATTGTTTGAAAAAGAACTGGAGAATGGTAAAAGAGAAGCTCATGCAAACAAGATCTGGAAGACTTTCGAAGAACAAATATGCAGGACAGCATATAACAAGCTTATAACCAAGAAGCTATCTGCTTCTTAAGAAAAATATCATAGGTTTGGGCTAGAATTCATCAAGTATTGGAGGGCCCTTCAACTATTCATACTCTTTAAGAAAATAGAAAGTACATATGATCCAATCAAATTGCAAGCCCTTAGCAAGGCAATTAAAAACCACAACACTACCTTCAACCCTAATCATCAGATCGAAAACTATTGTATCCAATATAGCATTTTCCAAATTCTATATAAATTAATAAAAAAGAATATACAGGATACAATAGAAGGCTTAAAACTCACTTGTCAGAATACAGAGGCAAAAAAGATAAGGGATACTATCAAAAGAGCCTTGGAACAAAAATGTGATGATTTATGTAGCAATCAAAGAAGAATAGTAAACTCCTTGACTGACAGAGAGCAAATTAAAATAACACTGGATAAGATCAAGGTTAAAGATGGAGAAAGTAATATATAACTACTAAGAAGAGAGAAATTGAAAGAGAAATAAGGAGATATTATCATAAGGCATTCAAAAAATGAAATACCAATTTTGACAACCTTACAGAAGATTGGAAAGAAGAATATAATCCTAAAGGCTATATTAATAAAAGATAGTATAAAGACCTACTGAAGCCAATCTCCCAAGAAGAACTATACGAAATATTTCAAGGACTTCCCAATAATAAAGTTCCAGAGAGATCACAACTCAATTATAAAATGTTAAAAAAACTGGGTCAAGAAGAAAAAGAATATCTTAGAAAGATATTTAACTGCTTTCTAAAGTGGGAAGTTACTTCAATAGAATAGAAGCAAAGTCATATATATCCCATAGCAAAACCAAAACCATGAGATAAGAACTCCTCAATACCAGATCAATAATATTGCTGGAAGTTATATGAAAATACTTTATCAAAATTCTCACAAATAGATTGAGAAATATCTGCAAGACTAACAATATATTGAGAGAACCTAATTATGCAGGATTATCAGGAAAAAGTATAGCAGAACTGATTCAAATTCTCAATAACATTTGTGAGGAAGCAACAGAAAATAAAAAGGAGTTATAGATACTTTTCCAAAATACAGCAAAAGTATATAATACTATTAGTCTGAATATTTTAGTCAAGGCAATGAATAGAACAAGATATCAGAAGACTTTATTCAAATTATAATGAGTCTATTTCAAAATTGAGAATTTAGAGACATATTTGAGAAGGATCTAATTGAAGTAATCATAGCAGGAGATGGAATTGATCAAGGGGAAATCATCTTACCACTAATATGGAAAATATTCTATAATTCTTTGTTGTGCAAGATTCAGAATAATGAAATCAAAGGCTATAAAATATCAGTAGCTTGGGATCCAGAGTTAAAGGGAAATACTAAAAGAAAGCTAGAGTCAAGGCATGCAGCTATTGCATTCATGGATAATACAATATGGATAGCAAGATCCAAAGAGGATATAAAAAAGATTTTGGAAAAAGCAAGAATCTTTTATAGGATAAATAACTCACAGATTAATAATAGCAAATTAGTATTAATTACTATTAACAATCCCAATCAATATCCAAAAGAAGTTCAGGTAGAGATCGATAGAGAAGTAGTTAGAGAATTGGATAGAGCTGAACAGACAAGATTCCTAGGGATCTGGACAGGTAACCAGAAATCTGCTATTGAGCTCAAAGAA